>KQ085925.1:0-190049 GCA_001020605.1 Schizopora paradoxa
ACAACGCGGCAGACCTTTTTACGAAGGGTCTTCCCCGGCCGGCACACGACCGAATGCTCGATCTCATCGGCATGGATCGGCATTCGAGGGGGAGTGTTAGCGAGTGAGCTCCCACGCGCTGGAGCCGGTGTAAGGAACACACCGTGCAACGCATGGGGCCGGCGTGAAGTAGTCGCCAACCTCGCAACTGGCCACGATCAGTCAGTTCGATGGCGAGACGAGTGCAAAGCACTCGTCGGTAATTAGGTTGTAATTACTATATTTGTACTATAAAGTTAGCGGGCTCTCGCCCAATTATATACATTGTTTTCTATCAATTACTTTCGCTAATAACATGTGATAAAAGAATTTGCATAGAGTTCCTATCAACATTGAAAAAAACCTTTGTTGCTTTTAAGGCTTTCTCTGTAATGATCTTGGTCATTTCTGGGAACAAAATGTGCTTTCGAAATAATGATTACATTATATGTACAAGCCGTTTTAGCTCTGAGTTTCTATAACTAGTAATAATGAAATGGAAGACCTGGCTGTCCTGCCAGTGCAGAAACTAGAAACAAGCGAAGAAAATTCATATCAGGAGTAGCAAGGTCATCATCCTCACATGGTTAAGCGCCTCTGATTAAAAAGAGAGTTTCCTATGAACAGAAATTTCCGATTTTTATTTATTGGTTTCTGTTTTTTCGTTTTGCAACATTGTGCGCAAGTTTGCAGTCGGTTAGTGTGGCGCGGGCAAGAGTTGCCACAAGTTTGCGCGGAGTTTAAAATGGGGGCACACATTGCACTGAGATGCTGCAGAATCCCATCAACGAACGGCGGACACCGTTGATTGTCATTCTCTGCCTTTCTTACCGTTAACCTTCACTTTGGACGGACTTGTCGAGCGACGAGAAAGCACGCAAGAGATTGCCGTTGACGAGGCACAACTGACATCGCGACACGCAACACCAAAGGGACCAGCGCGACTCGCATCATTTGCCCACCGTGTCAAAAGTTATCGTGATCAAGGATTTTGCATACTGCCTCGGACAGCTGCTAGCATTTTCCAAACGAAATATACGAAGTGGCGGTCGCAACACCCGTTAACGCGAAGGTGGACGGTGCCTTCGACGATTACAACCCCGATACCGCCGAGCTAGATGTCACGTCCTGGTTAGCGGTTTCGTCGGGTGGCACGGAAGGAGAGATAGGCAAGGAGGGGGATACAGGAAAGCTCGTGGAGGGGGTTGAAGGCTCGGAGAATTCTGAAGGTTCCGGTGTGATGGTGAATGCTCCTTCTGAGAATCAAGGTGCGTAGAGTACACCAATGCACTTCAAATTACTTGAACATTCCCTACTCCTAGACCAGGAAGGCGCTCAGAATGCGAATTTCGACGACGTTTTCAACATAGACGACTTCGGCGAAACTAACGAGTACGGCGATGAAGCAGGGATGGGCGATATGACCGACAGATTTCCCGCGTCGGCATTTGAGAGCAACAACGCGGGGTCTACCACTCCCTCTGCACTTGGCGGAGACTTCACATTGGTATCATCTGGCGATGATAATAACCAGGCTAGCAATGTGGAAGCTTCGTCCAACCAATCTCCGCCGAACGATACTCAAGCACAAGAAGATACTGTGTCCGTTCACAATTCACCTTCGGACGACAAAGAGCAGAAACCGGAAACCAGTCTGTTAGACCAGAATTCGCCTTTGAGCGAATTGAGCCCGTTACCAAGCCACAACAACAGCATTGACATGGACCAGGAAAACGAAAACGACGATGCCGATATGAAGACAAAAGCTAAATCTCGCGATACATCACCTCTTTCACCCGCATCCTCTCGTCCACCCCCTTCTTCTCCAGGCGCAACTTCATCGTCGAAAACACAGTCGTTGACCTCGTTGGGTTCGAAATCCAATCATGTCAATGCTGTCGCCGGACCTTCATCATCGCAGGTTGGAGTTCCGCCCCCATTATCCTCCGCTTCATCGACGAGTGCTACGATGTCTCCAACAAGCAAAAGAGCCGAGGCTGATCGAAAAATTCGGACAGTATTAGAGGTAAACGCAGAGCTTTTTAGGTGCGTGGACTTTGCAGCTTCGTCTCTGTGATTCAAGCTGATCATCATGTGCAGTATATGTATGGCGTTCTACTCGAAAGGCATTTTAAAGGGCCCAGAACCTGAGCAGTAGGTTTATCTAATTAAAACCATCTTGCTGTTATTAAAGATCATCCGCAGATTTTCAAGAAGACTCAAGGAGAATTTAACGTGGCTCGCTTCGCAAGCAGATAAACAAAGCGATAGTCTGGTGTGTCTAACGATGTCAAATAGCTAAACTCTTCATTGACAAATTCGCAATCTAAAGGGTTCCGAAATACAGCTACCTGAGCTTACGCCCCCGACCATGTCTGTGACATCCATTGAGCTGCCATCTTTGGAGAAATTATATTCTCTGTATGCTCAGTTTCCAGTCATTTTCGCAAGAGATATTATGAGAAGAGAACGAAAGTCGATGATGGGGCCACAATCATCAATGAATTCGTCTACTTCGAATTTAGCGCTCAACACCCCTTCGCCATTGTCTGCGCCTACGCAAGCAATAGGACTTCGGAACAACACCGAGTCACCTGTCAGTGGCATCTCCACGAAACGGGATCGTCCAGAAGGAGAGGGAGAGTCTGGTTCACCTTCCCCTGCTCACAAACGGAGGGATACCGGTGAAGGAAAGTCGTCTCAGAACAACATGATGCCCCCACCGCCTCCCCCCTCTGCGGCGTCGTCGACTGGTTTGGGAGATCCTTCCCAGCACCAACAACAGGCGTCGAACTCTGGCTTGAACTTGGGCTCTGTCGGCCAATTATCTCAACATGGGGGACTCAGTAGCATGGGACCTGGTCTTTTCCCTTCTGGCCAAAACGCACATTCGAATGGGCTCGGTGACCTTTCCGCTACCGGCTTATTCTCTCAAAACACGGGTTCGGTAACAAACGTCGCTGGCTCTCCAGGCGGTTTAGATGCGCGCCAAATGCAATTACGCATGCAAATGGGACGGATGTCGCAGCAACAACAACACCAAGCGTCTCAACTTTTGTCGCAGGGGATGGGCATGCCTTCGCAACAGCAGATGCCTCCACAGATGCAGTTACAAAATGCGCAATCGCAGCAGTCGATGATACCCCATGCCGCACGTCAACAGGAGATCTCTTTGGGATCTTCCGTCTCACAATCGTCGCCTCCGCCGCTCGGTGGGCCTAACGGTATGCCACAACACCAAGGATCTGCGCAATTGCAATCTCCGGCACCTGGTCAAGTAAGCCCAACGATGGCTTTGCAGATGCCGAGCAATAACGGTGTTGCTCCTGGTCAACAGTCAGGGATGGGGTATACCCCACCCGTCCTTGATCCTGCGACGTTGCAACAAATTCGGCAACATGGGACTACTGCTATACAAGGGCTCCAGATGTTACAGACTCCCAATCATCCGCTGGTGAAACGTCTATTACAACATATTCCGAACCTAGCGCAGTACCCGGTACTCGACCAAATTCGACAGTTGATTATACTCCAGGTATGAAAGAAGTTTTGATCCTTACATGAGAAAAGGAGCGCGAATGGACTGACAACGGAACTTTTCTTAGCAAAAGATGACGGCCATGGTTCAACAGATACAAAATCAGGGTATGTGGCTTCAACAGCAGCAATTCCATACCCACCAAATGAACACTCAATATAACATTTCTCAAAAAGGCAACCCGAGTATGCAACAAAACTCACCGTACGGATCCAACAATATGCCAAACGCTGGAAATCCAATGCGACCGTCGATGCAGCAGCAACAACAGCCAGTACAAATGCAGCAGATATCCTTGGGTTCGCAAATGCCACAGCAAGGAAATGCCGACGGTATGTCGTTTCCCAATGTTAGTATGGCTCGGCCTGTGTCGGGAGGGTCGAATCCAATGGGTGGCAATCCAGGCGGCAACGCACAAAATTCGATGCACTTGGGTCTTCCAGGTAGTTTGTCGCACTTAGATCCTCAACAACGGCGGCCTCTCTTGGTGCAACAGACGCAGCAGTTCGCTCAACGCGGCGGGATGCAGCAACCCGCTATGCAGCCTGGCATGATGAATCCTCAGATGCTCGCCGCTCAACAGCAACAACGTCCGCCAGATCTGCAACGTTTCGCACTAGCACAGGCTCAGGCTCAGGCTCAAAGACAAACGTCGCCTTTGAACCCGAACGCTGGACCTGGCTCGCCTGCCGTTGGCTCTTCGTCGACGGGTCCTGGCGACATACAACCAAATTACCCCCCGGGAATGCAATCAAATTCGTTGCAAGGGAGCGTCCCAGGCATCGCACGGAGTTCACGTTCACCTAGCGTGACGGACATGGGAGCTCCGCGACTATCAGGTGGTCCCAGTGTCATGCAAGGAATGGGTATGGGTATGGGCCTTCCCGGGCAGCAAGGACAGGGGCAGTTGTCGAACGACGAGTACCAAAGACAACTGGCTTACCTGGCGTCGCAAAGGAAAGTGCAGCAGCAGCAAGCTCCGCAAAATCCTCAGTCGCAATTGCAGCAGCTCGGTCCTACGGCTTGGCCTCAGCAGCAAGCGTCGAACTTCGCGTACGGGCAGCAAGGGCAACCTGGGTCTGCGTCGAGTTGGTCGCCGATGGGATTCCAGCAACAGCAAGGATTCCAGCACGCAGCATCGCCAACGGGCGGCATGCGACACGCCACGCCAGACCAGAGCGGCGTTGCGCGACAGTCGTCGTCGACGCCTGCACCAAACCCAATGGCGATGTCGATGCAACAGCAATCGCAAAGCCCAGTCGTCCCCGACTCCGGATTCGACATGGTTAATTGGGGGTCTGGGTAATGACTTCGCATAACCTTTGCACGTTTTTCTTGGTCTTCCTTCACTTGATGCTTTTCATGCTTTTATTCGCTTCTCTTCCTGTGCGTAAATAAATTGTGCTTCATTTAATCTGCTGTGTTATTTAGGTGTTCTCCCTGTGTACCACTAATTTGTCGTATTAGTCGCTGAGTGACAATCTATTATTGTCTAGATCCTCTTGACAGCGATACGTCGCATTGGACTTATGGGACCAACATGGACTTAGATGAATAGAATTACTTCGTGTATTGCGTTTCTTCTCCGTCTTCAATTGCGTATCACATGAAACAAAATCCATGGTGCATGCATATGCATATGACTCCGAAATACAATTGCATATTGTAGAAGTAATATTTTGTTTCGCCAAGTCTGAGGCGAGTGCGAAGACGTACATAGCGCGCAGAAGGGAAGCCAAGGAAGCGTGGAAAGCAAAGGAAATGACGAAGCACTTTATGCATCCTTTGTCTTGACGGAACCACGGATAAGACCAGTCTGTCGAGGGAAGGCTCGGTGAGTGAAGCAAAGAGACAAGAAAAGACTGAAGTTGACGTACCCGACGAGCGGCAATGAGACCGACTTTCTGACCTGGCACTGCCGAACGAGCGATAGTAGAGGCCTTTCCGATATGCTGGTGGTTACCACCACCATGAGGATGGTCAACCGGGTTCATAGCAACACCACGAGTGCGGGGCCAGTTGTAACGCTTGGCCTTGTATTTGTGGAAGGCACGGCCAGCCTTGAGGAGAGGCTTGTCCATTCGTCCACCACCAGCAACGATACCGATTGTCGCACGCGCGCTGCCGCTAATCGTCTTCTTCGCGCCAGAGGGGAGCTTGATGCGCGTCTTGTTCTCGTCAGGGCTCTGACCGACGATCGTCGCGTAGTTTCCGGACGTGCGGGCGAGAGCACCACGGTCTCCTGGGCGCTCCTCGACGTTGCAGATGATGGCACCTTCGGGAAGCTGGGCGACGGGGAGAACGTTTCCGACAGTGAGGGTAGCCTTCTTTCCGCAGTAGACGAACGCGCCGGTGTGGAGACCTTCTGTCGCGATGAAGGTTTCTGAGCGCAGCTTGTAGCGGTATGGGTCGCGGAAGACAACGCGGGCGAGGGGAGCACCACGGCCAGCGTCGTGAATGATCTCCTTGACTATGCCACGAACGTATCCATTGCGTTCAGCAAAGTCGAGGTTACGGAGGCGGGCGGGCGCCTTGTTGTGGTGAGTGTGCGCCTTGAACTATATAGGACAAGTCATTATTTCAGTATTTCTTTGAATGTTTGAAAGCAAGCTCTGATAACGTACGATGGCGTGCGAGCGCCTCTGTGCGCGAATGACCCTACCCATCGTTCAAGGAGGATTGGAGGAGATCTGTAATAAGAGTAAAAGTCAGCCTGATTGTCTTCATCCAAAAGTTGTGCGATTCATCCATCGAAAAGGACGACGAGTAGCGGTTTGTTGGGTTCCAAATAGACGTCCAATTGTTCGACGGATGATTTGGCATCGCAAAATCGAAGATATACTCACCAGAAAGTCTTGAGATAGGCGTCGTCGTCGTTCTCCAATCTTTGAAGGCGACGATGTCGAGTTTGACGACGCGTGAGACAGTTGAACCGAATTCATGCATTACGTAATTTGCATGACCCCTCCAGCCTTTCGCGCGAAGGAATTGATAAAAACATTCAGTGCCCTCATATCTTTGTTCAATCTATCCTATTAGCAACTCCACTTTTACAGAAGAGACTTTCAGCTCTGAGAGCTTGCTCATGCTCCTCGTCTCGGATGCAATCTTTAAGAATTCCTTGAGTGGAACGGACTTGACGCATACACCCAGCTGAAGCAATGCTCACTGCATCTAAAGTCGAAATTTATCGGACGGATTACTCAGAAAGCTCCATGCATCTCTAAGTCGATAAAAGGACTACATGTTGTGAATCGGTATCAAACATATACTATATGTAAATACAGTTTGGAGGCACCTCAGGCTATCGATCCGTCTTTTCTGAATTTACACTGTAAATCGTCTCTCTCGAATGATCGTACCGTCCAGGTACCGATGTAAAGCCACGGGTGAAGATATAAAAGGCGTTCGCTATGAAGTTTACAACTAAACAATTCTCGAAGTATATTTATCCGATATCATCCAAGTCGTCACATCGATGCCACTGTCGCCTTCAATGTACATCAGGCTATATCTAGCTTGGATGAGATACGATAGTTACGATACCCTCACTACTCTCCAGACGGGAAACATCATCTGGCCAAAGACGGAGAGTGATGATGAAAGAAGGTATATGGATTGCGTGACATGCTATTAAAATACTACTTGGTACTTGATAGAAAAATGGCGAAAGGAAAGTGTAAATGCATAAAATGAAACCCATGCAACATGCAAGAAGAGAAGATGCGGAAAGGAATATTGAAGGAAAATGTATGCGATGCGAAGTCCGAGACGATGAAGCAGCCGCTGCTGTCTATCCAACGAAAGAGATATGTATACCTTAATCCAGTCCAGCCCAACGCCTCCGACTCGAGCCCAACGACCACGCTGTTCTCGTACGGACGCCCTTTCCCCGGCCCAACTCAATCAAAATATCCCGACGAACCACCACCAGCCCCTCCGTCTCGTTGCGCAGGATCATGACTGAAGTCACACGCGTCGCCAAATTTACATCTGCAAGGAGGCCAAAAAAATCACACCAGCAAAGCGGGGGCAATTTTTGTGCGACCATCGAAGAGAGAAAAGAAAAAGAATTTCATTTAGTTTCATCGCAACTTTTGTGTGCACTCTAATGGTGACTTTGGTAAAGAAAGGAATTGATGCTCGCCTTCCTTGTTGAAAAAACATGCACGGCGCCGCCTTGCGCTTATGTCTAAATCCGTCCATGGCGCCGCCGCGCCCCCTCCCACGCCGGCCCCGGCCGGAATGCTCATCCCGGTCGCGGTCTCCACGCGGTCGATCACCATAGCCATTCGGGCCGGAGCCGTAATCGTTGCCGATACCAGCGGCATAGCCGTTCGAAGTGCCGGCGTTTCCTGCATCGGGATACATGCTGCCAAACGGATTTGGATTCGTGCCATTCGTGGACGCTGCACCTGCCGAGCCGCCGCCCAGCAGAGAGGTCAAGGAGCTCAATGCGGACGGGTCGAGCCCAAGCTGCCTGAGGTCAAACTGTGCTGTTGCATTGTTGCCATCGGACGGCGGGAGACCCGCATTGTTCGCAGACGCTGATCCCATGAGTGACTGCATCACCATTTGTACATCGGGGGTGCTAAATGACCCCATGTCCATCGCGTTCGGGAAGCCCTGCTGCTGTTCAGCACCCCCCTGCCCCGCACCGACGTCGGCCCCCTTCAACTGCCCAACAAGCTGACTCACGCTCATCGCACTCGCAAAGAACGGCTGAATCTCCGACCCTGCCATCATCGTCTTCGCCTCCGCATCGACCTGCTCTATGGGTATCTGGGTCGTAGGCTCCGCAGGTGTCTCAGGCACCTGGCTAACATTCACGTAAAGAACCTCGAGGGAACTCTTTTCCCGCTCTTCCTGAGCATCTCGTTCCTGGCTACTGCTGCCGCGAAGCGGTTGTTGCTGGATATCTTCCGGAAATTGGATGGCTACGCAAAAAAAAGTCAGTACGAGATGTATCCGGACGTTTGGCGAAAACACGCACCTATTGGTTCATGCCAATCAATTGCTTCCTCGAACAGGTGGGCATGCATCGCGGCACCCTCAGCCCTCTCCAACTCGCGGATGGAATGCGACGAGTGCGAACCCTAACGTCATTGAATTGAGCCAAGTACCCCGCAAAACCTAATCCAGGACTCACATCCATTGGATCGTCATCATAGATGGCCTTCTCGATCAACTTGATTTGCTCAAGTTTACCATCCGGAGCCCACGTCACAGACTTTCGTTTCCTCCCGGGTTTCGAAGCCTCAGACTTGACGGTCGTTGTCGATATCGGTGTCGAGTCAATCGTTGTCTGCATCGGAGATCCCTTACGGTTCTTCATAGATTCGAGCGCCAATTGGAATGGATCGACATCGCTACACTGTGCGACGTTCGCAGCCGCGGCCCCGCTCTTCGCAGACCCTCCAACACCAGGTGTACCAGCAGGTGCGTTCGGCGCTTTCTTGAAGCTCGGCAACTTCGCCTTTGCTTTCGATTGTGAAAAGAAAGACGAATCGGATTTCGACTCCTTCACCACGCTCGTCACGACCTTTGTTTCCTTCTTGACCGTGGCGCTCGACCTTGATGAGCTTGAAGTGGCAACCTTCTTCGCAGGAGGTGCAGCTTTGGACGACTCGCCCAGCTTGCGCTTTTTCGTCTTGTCTGCAATAAATGAATATAAAATGAATAAAATAAAATGGCAAAGAATTAGTCATAAAAATTCATAATTCAGACCAACGTGACGCACCCTCTATATTTCCGTCTATTTTTTTCGACGTGCCGTCTTGGTGGTCCGCGATTAGTTGCTTCCATCCTTTTTCGATATCGGCGGCCATGTCTTTGATAGCTACGAGTTTGAGCATAGAGGGAGAAAATGCAAATCACGTAGTTAGATACATATTTTTGAGTTTCACAGTCGTACATAATTGATTTAAACATAGTGCTGAATGGAAGAATCGCGTTCCTTCGAAACATAGTCCCAGTCATTAGCTCTGGGGTCCGTCTCATGAGGAACCCCGCTTTGACTTTGTTGTAACGTTTTTTTATCCGGGTTGGAAGAGATGGGGTTTGAAGGAGGAAATGAAGAACGAAGCACTTACCAGCGTTTGGAGGCTCTTTTGTTAATTTGACAATAATCTTACCCAGTTTATACGACTTCAGTTGCTCAACGGTAAACGGTAGCCGAGCGATGACCTGAAGAAATGTTCATTATATTTATTTGGTTTACCAGAGGTATGCCAACTCACTTGAAGCAACGGCATGACCGTCTCCTCATATGGCCCATTATCTCTCTTGGCCGCACCTTCCTTTAACCATTCTCGAGTGATGTCCATTGCGCCAGCATTTTCACACCACGCTCGAAGAAAGTGAGCGGGAGATTTATCTCGTATCCGTGTTATGATGTCAAGTCGCGAGGCTGGGTCCACTTCCAATATACCACAATCCTCAATCTCGTTTACGATTCCCTTCACAGCACCAGCACCCGTAAGATTAGGTAGTCCTTTCATCTTCGCCTGCGTTCGGTTCTTTTTCTGAGTAAGGTTCTCGGTAGACGATGAAGAGCTTGCTGAGTTAGAACTGCTCGCTGTCATGTTCGTCTGCATGGGAGCTGCAGATGATGTCGGGTAGAAGGATGAAGAAGAAGCGGTTGGTGAATGAAGGGCTGTTGGAGATAGCGTGGTTTGTTGTTGATGTTGTTGGTGCTGCTGCTGCTGTAGTTGCTGGTGTGAAAGAGCGTTGACGTACATCGGATTGATAGAGAGCGTTTGTTGGTGCTGTAAGGAAGATGAATGGGCAAAGAGAGACTGGTACGCCGATTGTTGCGCTTGATGATCGACACCATTCTGAGAGAAAGAGTGAGAGCCACTCGAAGACGCTGTCCCGTTGATCGTTAAGGATGGGCTTGAAAAGAGAGAGGAAAAGAAAGGAAAAGAAGTCAGCGTCATGGCTACGGACATGGAAAGGGTCACGCACTCAATTAACATCGGCTGAATGGAGGGAGAATCCTGTCGCTGCTGAGGCTGGCTAGGGCCTGTCGTCGCGCCATTGAGCGTCGAGTAGGATGAGAGCGGGAGGTGCTGCTGGGTCCATGGTGTCTGCCCGTATGCCATCACGTTGAATGGGGCATAAAATCCGGCGTGACCGCTTTGGGCGAGCGGTGCAAAGGTCTGATAGAGTGCGGCAGGCGCGATGGTCGACGACGACGACGAGGATGCTGTTCAAAAATACAGAACATCGTCAGCATCGTGTTCTTTCAATGAATTTACGACGATTTTCTGCATGGGATCATCGATGGGTATTTGTGTGCGCTTACCCTGTTGGATTTCCGCGAGACCAAAAGAGGGGTGATTGATGTCGACGGTCGACGGGTGGGTCGACATGGGATCGCCTTGGACCGCCGCCTGAGCAGCGTCCTGGCTCTGCTGGACGTCGGAGACGTTGTGGATCCAAGGCGTTTGCGGGAAGAGAGCATTGTAGGTTTCCATGCAGCTAATTGACTACAAGTTTCAGGGCGTGGACCGCCTTTTTATCTCGCCAACAAGACACAGAGTGCGCTACAGACGCAGTTTCTGCACTTCGACGACGATTTTTGGCTCAATTGTGTGTTCTACAGACGAAACGGAGACTTGGTACCACCTCGAATTCACTGGAGACGGGTCAGCGTTGTGGTGGTGGTTCACGCGAAAGAAGGGACGATTTTCCTCGCGTCCTTCCGATGCCTTCGGGCGGAGCTTGAATTAAATCTTCACGCTTCAAACTCCGATGTAAAGCCCATCTTCATTTCATTTGAGCTCGTCCAACCATCTCGCGTTCATTTCTGCAATACTGTAGTATGAATCCAGTGCGCTATTTTACGTGTTCGACGTGTAGAATCTCTCATAGACTCGCGATTTGAGCGGTGAGTTGGAAGAGAGTGGATAGGGGCGACACGTTGTGAAGGTGTGCTTTTGTTTGACACGATTAGACGCGTCCAAACAAACATTGTTTTGTCGATTAGAGGCCACACTCCCACGCCTTCAAGCTCTTGAAGTCGATTGCAGCGGCTTTCAAACCCACTTCAACCCACTTTCAAACGCCTTTGAAGTCGAACACGAACACGGCCTTTGACGCGACGCGACGCGTCAACTTTCGATCTCAAAAAATGCAAGACGCACAGCAGCTCGAGCTGCAGCGACTTCAGGTGCGTCCTTATCATCTTGTGAATACTTTTCTTTCTTTCTTACACGCGAAATTTTCGCTCGGCTCAGCTTATCAGCGTCCTCAACAATGCTGCCGACTCACTGCGCACAGCGGCGAGCATGGCAGACGGATTCGCGTCCACTCTGCAACACACGTCTTTTGCGCAACAGAACGCGAACACCATGAATCCCATGAGCATGTTCCAGTCGTTCGCGCAGATGTTTGGCGCAAATGGCGCACTCGGCGGTGGCGAGTCGTCGAAGGGACAGTTCAACTTGCTCAACCAGGCCACCTCGGCGCCAGCACAACAGGATAACGCTACTCCTACAGCAACGTCGAATGGCAAGGACCATGCTCACTCGTCTTCTGTGGAGAAAGCACCCGCCGATGGCGAAGAAGGGAAGAAACGAAAACGCGGCGTTGCCAATCCCGAGAAAAAGAAAAGAGACCCGAATATGCCAAAGAAACCTGCTTCCGCATATATTCTCTTTCAAAATGACGTGCGCGAGGAGATCAGAAAGCAGAACCCTGATCAGCCTTACGCTGTCGTCTTGAACAAGATCTCAGAGGCATGGGCAGCTCTCACCGACGAGCAGAAGAAGGTAAACTGTTCTCGATGCACTCTCCCTTGGCAAACGATCTGATGGAGCTATGAATTTTTAGCCTTACAATGATCTAGTACACAAGAATAAAGCCGATTATGATATTCGAAAGGGTGAATATGAGGCGAAGCTAGCTGGAAGCCATATTGACGCGCCAACATCTCCAGAAGAAGTGGTACGTCGAACTTTCTCTTTATCAGATAAATCATTCCTAACATGCAACTTAGATCATTCCTGAAACTCCTGAAGATGGAAATTCGGAAGCGGAACAGTCTGAGGATTCATCTGACGACGAAAAAAGCTCCAAGCGTGCTCCTAAGAAGTCAAAGGCTAACGCGAAGGCCACACCTGCGACTCCTTTGAGCACTTCGAACGTCAACAAACAGGCGACCCCATCAACAAAGGAGAAGGAAAAGGGCGACAAGAAGAAGAAAGACAAGGAGAAAAAGAAGAAGGCTGAGAACTGATTCCTTCCATTGGCTTATTGCGTTCCTTTCGTTCGTCCATTCGGTCTCCGGTTTCTGCTGTTAATTCTAATAGGATAGTGTACTTACGGTACGTTTGTCGTTCATCATCAGGCATCGCACAACACTGACCTTGTGTAACAGTGTATAGTTCTGCTTCTGTGACGATACCTTGTACAGCGACTCAAAATATTCAATCGTTTCTGCCTTTCGTTCGGCTTATCGGGATCTTATCTCCGAGCGGTGTGCCCAAGAGTTCAGCAATAGATCAGGTGTGTGTATGCAAGTCTTATTCGAACGAGACTCGCATAATCCCCTGCTTGATTGACGTGAGTGCGCAATCGATATTCCGGCGAACTCGATAATAACTCCTGTTATCTCAGGCGACGACCACGACGATCCCGTTGCAGACTACTATTCACGTCATTCAACGACGATGACGACGGCCAAAACATCCACGACGACGTTGCATTTGGGTGGCATTCCTTTGACAATCTATGGACTTCAGGAGCTTCCCAAGACACCCATAGCTGTCGAGATACTGTTCTTCCTTCATGGTCGAATGTCAGAGCGCAAGTCGATCGACATGTTCGTCCGAGATGTGCTCCCAAAGCTCAAGCGGCCTACGGTGATTGTCACGCTTGACCACCGGAACCATGGGGAGCGGCTCGTCGACCTCAAGGCGAACAGGGGCTGGAACGATTCTGGCGTGCCCAAAGATACACTTGAGAACGAGGACCATGCGATCGATATGCCAGCCTTATACTGTGAGTCGTTCTATCGTTCTGTACGCCAAATCAACGAGTCTTGACGAAATTATGCGGAATAGCTGGAACGGCGATGGACGTGTCGTTGTTGGTGACGTACCTCCCGTTGAAGCTGTGGCCCAACTCGGAGCACCATGTTGCGAGGTTCGGATGTGCGGGCATCTCTTTAGGAGGTCACTCCACATGGTTGGTCGGCGCAAAAGGTATTGGCTTCACAGAAGTTTTAGAATTCGATCTTGACGAAATGTTACAGATCCTAGGGTGTCGATCCTCGTCAGTCAAGTTTACAATGAGCATACCGTCGCACTCACCCAAATTTGAATCTTTCAGGTTCCAATTATCGGCTCGCCCAACCCTGGCCAGCTCCTTAGGCATCGCGCTGCGAATACTGTGCCTAAGCCCAATCTGACTGAGGAAGTGGCAAATGCCATTGAAGGCGTAACAGATTACGATACATCTGTTTGGAAGGCGCGTAATTTGTAATCCACTTCGATTCCGAGAAACTGAATTCCATTTTCCCACCTAGAATAAGCACATTCTTGCGTTGTGTGGTGCCATCGACCCAGTTGTGCCTCCGAAAGAAAGCCAGACGGAAACTTACGTCGAGCGCCTGAAGAACGCGGGTATCGATGTCGAACTCATCGTCGAGGAAGGGGTGGGTCATACGGTGTCGGAGAAGATGCTTAAGGAACTCGTATTGTGGTTAAATTCGAGTCGATTTGACTAAAGAAGATCTATTGGGAAGTATCATGGACAGTAAAAGGTGTCTTTGCCCCAGGCTTAGCTACCGCGAATGCCACCTATGATTGTAAGGAACCCCAGAAGGTTGCAAGTGTGAACTATCAGGCGATCCAGCCTCTTGGAACGGAAAGGCGGTTGAATTGTTGTTTCGTACTGATGTTATCTATCGTTTTCAATCAGCCGTGCTCGCACAAACTGGTAGTGTGAAATTCGCCCTCTCTTCTCGATCAGGTGCTGACTTTATCCCGCAGTATCCGCATCTTATGACAGATCTTTCCTTGATGACTTCAGTTCTCATTCGTCCTCATGCGTAACTTCGGTGAATCCAGATGCGCTTCGGCATCACGCTGGGCGATGATGACTGTCCGGCAGCGTCAGGCTAATCCAGCAAGGCTATCCAGTGACAAGAGTTTGAATGCCACATTTACACGACAAATTGGGGTCGACATGGGTAAGGCGCTGCGCGGGCACATCGCTATTGGACTGCCTGTGCAATATAAATAGTTGACTCTGGCTATCGCGAGGGCCGTTTCATCTTGCCACCGACCACCATCTTCAAGGGATTCACTGGAGACTGGGCGAATATGCCACCTCCGAATCCAGATACACGACGACTTCCTCGAGGATGGATCGAGCAATATGACAACAAGTGAGTTACTACTTATACGTCAGTCATTTCCCGATCTCAACTGATCATAATTCACTAGTTACAAGAAATGGTACGCTCATCAGCATCTCAGTCACGACCGTTCTTTTCAACTCATGCATATATGGTAATTTCCACAGGTTCTACGTCAACGAGAGCGATGGTACTTCGCATTGGGAGAACCCGCTTGGCCCTCCTCCTCCTGCATCGTATGCGCCACCGCCGGGACCTCCTCCTCCTCCAAGCGACGAATATCGTTCTCCGGGTGATTGGAGGGGTCCCAGTCCCGGAGCATCACCATATCCACAGCAATCTGGCCCGGGATGGGGCCGAACTCCCAGTCCAAATCCGGGAGGATATGGACAGGGAGGATATGGACAGTCTCCCTATGGTAACCTACCCCCACCGCAACAATCGCCCGGGTACAATCCTGGCTATTACCAGGGTCCGCCGCCGCAGAATGAAAACAGAGGTACGTTGAGCAACTACAACGTTTTCTTAATACTTGAGATATATTTCTCTCGATTTAGGGTTTTTCTCGAGTAGCTCGCGGCCCCCTCCACCCCCTCCCCAAGTAATCTATGAGCAAGCTCCTCCTAAAAAGTCATTTGGTGGTGGTGGCCTTGGAACTATGGCTTTGGCAGGTGTGTAACATACTTCGTTCTGAATTGGGGGCGATATTGATTCCTTTGATTTCTTCCATGAAAGGTGGCGCCGGGTTGTTGGGCGGAGCACTCCTTGAAAAGGCTTTCGATGGGGGTGATGGGGGTGACGATGGAGGCGACGACGGTGGCGACGGAGGAGGATGGGGAGGAGACGATGGCGGAGGAGACGATGGCGGAGGAGATGATGGCGGAGGAGATTGGTGATTCAAGTTACTGCCAATAAATTTCAAATCTTTTAAATTTCTCGGAGTACTTATCGACGAACGTCATGGTCTTTGCGCTGCCATGTTATGAAGAATATAATTCCCCATACACTTGTTGGTTTAGGAGATAGAAGCAGTGATTATCATTGCGAGCTTGACGTTTCGATGCTGTGAAATCATCACTAAAATTCCTTTGTCGCCGGTAGGCGTTTTCATAGCCAGTAAAAGTCAATCTCTCATTCTCCTCGTCGACTTTATATATGTACTACATGTCCTTGATCTGTTCAATGGAATTGCATCACTGGGTACGCAATATCGCTTGCTTTCAGGTTCGTCCGGCTAGTTCAACTGGGACACGCGTACTCGCACGACGCACGCGTTGACGCGTCGTCAAATTCTGTCAATCTTTACCACCGTCCACCACCACAGTCTACTTAGACTCTCGCAGCCCTTCGAAAGGTGAGTGAGAAAGCTTTCCAGCAACAACGAGAAGCGAATAACGGTATTCAGAGCGCGAAAGCTATCGTGTCGACGCCGTGAAATGAAGAGAAGGTCATCCATCAACAATCCAAACGACTGCCTCGCCATTCCGAACCCAGATATCAAAGTCATTTCTGCGAATGCGATATTGCGACTCTATGCCATTATTCAAAGCTTGCATACCTACAGGATAGCGCGAGATCTTCATACAAACTTTGAATGCACGGCGCCTGCTCTGGCACGAGGATGCATCGCCTTTATGAAACCCACGCACGCCCTACTATCTACTAGTATCTTCAGCGTCTCTAGTGACCTACTCTCTATTTCCCACCGCCATCCATGTCGAAGAAACGAGGTCCAGATTTATCCACTACGGACCCGGCGAACACACTGGCAGATGGCTCCATCTCAGGAAACCCATCGTCTTCTAGTCAATCCGGACACGCAAGCAAGCGCTCAAGGGCAGAGACCGCTTGGGGGGGACTGGCGACGGTCTTGCACCTCGCCGAGACTGTTCTCGATGGGTTTCCTATTCCTGCCGCGAGGCTGGTGATCAAAGGGGTTTTGAAGTTCGTTGACAATGCAAAGGTAGCGTCATCCCTGCAATGTATCGCAAAACTTATGACAGAACGTGTTGCTCAGACGTCATGTAAAAACAAGGACACACTAGATAGACTGAGCGGCCATGTGAATGCTCTCGTCCACCTAGTGCTAGAACCGCTGTGGGGGAGGCAAGAGCATGATCTCCCCCATGAACTACATGACCAAGTCGATAAATTCGTCGAGTAAAGGAATTTCTTCGAACGTTATCACTCTTCACTAAGTGTATGCGTTCACAGAGAACTCCACAATCTATCCCAGAGATGGAACAAGGCATCTACTAATTCGTGGCTGGACCGGGTCCTTAACGCAAAGGACGACGAAACAAAGCTGGTTGAATTTTGTGAAAATGTCAAAACAGCTGTGGATCGTTTTCATGTGAGAAGTTGCCTTTCCCTCGGACTGAATTGTCCGATAACTGGATATAGTTGAGCGCGCAAACGCACGGGTGGTTACTACAGGCTCAAATGCGAAACGAATTGACAGTAAGTGTTCACATTCGCATTCGCACTGAATAATCCCTGATACCTTTGCCATCGCTTCATGAAGGACGACAGGAAACAAAGAGAAATTCAGAGTGAAGAAAATTGCGCAACATTTTACTGTTCCCTGACTACATGTGGTATCTTACAGGGATGAAAGGGCTAGTGAATTCACTACGCCGAGCTCACAGCGCGAGTTACGACTCGGCTCGGGCGAGAAAGCTCGGGTCTTGTTTTCCAGGAACACGATTGGCCGTCTTGGAGAAGATAAAGAACTGGATGACGGACAGAGACCAGCCGAATATCTTCTGGCTCCACGGTTTGGCGGGGATCGGGAAAACGACCATCGCACGGACAGTGGCTGAATGGGCAGACAACAATGGCATTTTGGGAGCGAGCTACTTCTTTTCCCGGGACGTGGACGACTTGCGGGACCCGAAGCTCTTTTTCACCACGATTGCTTTCCAGATGGCTCGTTCCGATGAGAGTCTTCTGCGAAGCATAGCCAAGGTGATAGAGGTCGATGCAGACATCGCGCACAAAGAAATTGAACAGCAATTCGATAGTCTCCTGAAGTCACCCCTCCAATCAAAATTCAATTCGACAACTTCGTGGAAAATGACGGTGCTCGTTGTCGATGCACTCGATGAGTGCGAAGATCGCTCGCGTGTGGACTCGATCCTCAACTCCATCGTGCATCACGTCCCTTCAATGGGCTCAACCATCCGCGTCTTTATCGCAAGCCGACCCGAAGCACACATCCGCGCGGCTTTCAGTCAAAACGTCAATCATCGAATTATTATCCTCCACGACATCGAAAAATCCATTGTCCAAAGCGACATAAAACTATATTTGCAAGATGGTTTATCTCATATCCAAAAACGTTTCAATCTTGCTTGCCCGATGCATTGGCCATCGTTAAATCAACTACAAACACTTTCGGAAAAGAGTGGAACACTCTTTGTGCACGCAAGTATCGCGCTACGTTACATTGGTAACGAGCGGGCGGCAAACCCTGCAAAGCGACTTCAATCGCTGCTTTCTTTGCAGCCAGGGACCTCTGCGAGAACAAATCCATACGCGATGCTCGATGATCTTTATCTCAATATATTCCAAAACGTCGTCGCGGACGATTACGATGAAGAGGACATTATACGCATCCGGAACGTTGTTGGGGCCATTGTGTTGCTACGAGATCCTCTGCCCCTCTCCTCATTGGCGGAGCTCCTCCAGATGGACAAGGACATTGTTATGCAGACTCTGCACCACTTGCATTCGATAATCATAGTCCCACCCCCCGATCATCCTGACGAGCCGCCTCGATTCTTCCACCCCTCGCTGCCCGACTTCATCACAAGTGCAGATCGATGCACTGACAAGAGATTTCTCATCGATGTCTCTCGAGAGGAGGCACATCTAGCCATATGCTGTCTTGAGACAGTGAATCGCGGGTTGTCATACGACATGCTGGACATTGGCGACGAGTGCGCGAAAATAAATGAAATACAGGATTTGGAGAGACGCATCGGGGAGACATTCTCTCCGAGTCTTAGTTACGCTGTGAAGCACTGGGGAGACCATCTCGCTCGTGCAAGATATGACGCTGGTCTTCTCGCATCGCTCGGTGTATTTTCTCGAAAAAATATCTTGCATTGTGTTGAGGCTTTGAGCTTGCATAAATGGTTGCAGAAAAATCGATTCAATGCAGCATATCAGTGGGCGGTACGCAATTCTCATACTATAGACTTCAATTTGTAGCTTACAAGCTTCTTGAATTCAACAGATCAATGCTGGCTGCACTGACGAGTCTTCTGCGTTGTTGTTTGAAATTTATTCAACGCTCTCCCGCACCGGTCGAGTCGTCGAGGAGTTCCCACTACAAGTTTACCATTCGTATTTGCAATTCATGCCTTGGCTTGGCACTCTATACCGCACATCTACGGAGTGTTACGGAAAACCTTCCCTACGCATGCTCACTGGTACATTCCAGACAACATTCCGTGAACTGGAAATTTGGGCAATGTCATATTCACGAGATGGCAGACTGCTGGCAGTAGGAGGCAAGTTTGGCGGTATTGATATCCGCCACCCTGTAGATCCGAATGTCTATCTGTCCAATCTTTATCAGAAGGAACATATCAGTTCCCTCGCGTTTTCTCCAGACAACAAGCATCTGGCCGCATCTCGTGGCGTAGGTGTTGCTCTATGGGAAATCTCAACGGGTACGAGGGTCAAGACGCTCTGTGTCCAAAGCAACCTCAGTCCTATCAGGGAGATCGTGTTCGCTGCGTCTACTCGCCAGCCAATTTTAGCTGTGAGAACACGTACGGCCATACAGCTATGGAACAGCGGAAGTGGTGAACTAATTTGCATATTCGAATTCGCGGAAGAAGACGAAAATCATCAATCCAGACAATCGGTGGTGTTCTATCCCGGTGGTACAAGGCTATTGGCGGCGATCGGTCACACAATCCAAATACTGTGCATTGAGACTGGTCATATAACGAAGTATTTCCAACATACACTGCAAATCGAGAATATTGCATTATCTCCCGACGGTGTTCGACTCGCCTTCATCGACAGCAAATTCGATCCATTTTACCTCGATGAAGATTGGAGGGCGAGTCAACTTCCTGTGGATGGAGATGCGCACTTTGTGCAGTTCTCAGATGATGAGAACTTGATTATTGGTTCTCATTCCAGAAGAAAACGCGAATATCTCGTTAGCGGATGGAACATTGATTCAAACACGGGCGTCACGTTTTCGCGCTGTGAATCAAAACATCCCGATTTCGGGCCTATGGTCCTTTCACCTGATAGGAAAACAGTCACTTTGGGTATGTAGCCTTTTCTCACATGAATGCTGGTCCGCTCATTTTCGCTCCTCGTCATGACAGCTTCTCCTTTCAGGCTAAAATCACTCAAATGTGCTATTGGTCTGGAATCCGAGGTCAACCTCCGGCCTACACATATAGATACAGGCTGCCTTGCATTCTCGGACGACTGCACATTGCTTGCTATAGGCGATACCGCCTCAGGGAAGATTGAGATCTGGGATCCTCATTCTGCGACGCGCATCCACTCGCTGGATAGTGAGCAACCCTGGACCAGTGTTGAAGCACTGGAATTCTCCAAGGATGGTCGATGGCTTGTTTCCAGTCGTCATGTATCAGTCCCAGATTCTCAGGTCTATATCGAGCTGACAATCTGGGACGTGGATGATAGAGGTGTAAAATGTGACTTTACTGTAAGAGACGTTCCCGAGGATCACAAGCTTACAATATCACTGGACGGGATCCATGTCGGGCACCAACTCACTATATATTTCGTAGTTTTGAGGCCGCCCTGCGATCCAAATCGTTTGCGGATGGTCTCTGCCTTGCGGTCCGAGCCCAGGCTGACGCATGAGGTATGTTCCAAGACTCGAAAGTATTGGACTTGGAGCCTTCAGGATCCTTCACTGGCAAGGGAAGCTGAACCGACCGAGCACCGTGGCTTGCCGACTTTTACAGAACAAAATCCAATATCAACAGCAATTCCAGCAGATAACTCTGATAACAATGCAAGTGAGGAGCTGGGGTCTGTGGGGTCTGGTTTCTTGTTCACAGAGCGAGACGAAGTTTCCGGCTATTATTGGGTTTCCGTTGGATGGTCCCCATCGCTCACGGAACCACGGGTACCAGCATGGGCAAAAAAAGTCGCTTTGATACCGACTAAAGAAACCATTCGGCTTGCTTGGTGCGGAAATCGTTGTGCGGTGGCATGCGGAGAGGACGGACTGTTCGTTTTTGATACCACTGAGCTCAAGAACAACTTGCGGATTGATTTAGAGCCAATGCGTAGAGTCGACGCATGTGAATGTACTTGGATAGGTGCTGTAAGACTGCCGAAGTTGAATTAGTGACCATTTGCGTAGTCTATATTCTCTAGTGCGACGAGTAGAATATTAGTCTGTAAACCTCTTTTTTGTATCATAGTATAGACACCAATACGCAATATCACTTATGAAAACACGAGATCTCTTGGAAATCGAAATGATTTCCTCGAGAGCGAGCAAGGTTCCTTCGAACAATTTCAACTTGATCGCGGTGCACGGCAAGTGGGTCATGGATATTTTGGTCCAGTCGGCGAGTGTACGTGCCAGTCGTATCGCGAGCCACAGATTCTGAAGTTGTTATTGAGTCGGAGCGAGAGAGATTAATATTGATCAGGATAAGCAAATTGAAAAGATTAACCAACGCGCACCGCCAGGGGTCGGACATTTGAGATCTAACGGTTCGGATGGATAACAAAACGCACGCGCGCTCCTCTCCACCGCTGTGTGTTTCTTCGACATGAGCGATCGGAGCATTGGCGCTCAAGGGAGGAATCGAGCGCCTATATCTGTGTGCGACGCGCTCAGGCTGTCGGTGACGAGACTCATTGAGAGTGGACCAGGCGAGGGACGAGGTTCTGGTAGGAGACTGATAGAATGTTAGCAAAGGCAGCAGCGATAAACCGTTGCGCGTCGAATCCGCCGTCGATTCCCGAGGTTTTCTGCACAGTATGGACCACTTCGCGAGATGCTGTAAAGGGCCTAAAGGCTTCAATGCCTGGGTAATGTGCATCAATATTGGCGAAGTACGACGGCACGGAAATTTTAAATTCACGAAGAACGCCAGCTTGGAGGTCGAGCAAATGAGCGTCGGTGCGGAGAATATCGATGCGATGTTGGGCGGCGAGATGAAACTTCACGATCGACGATGAGATTGAAAACGAAGGCGGACGCAGACGCGGACGAGGACGAGGACGAAATCAGATGGCAGCAATGGCATGATATTTGCATGTCAACACGCAGTCTCATAGATTGTGAGTAGCATGGATGGACTCGCGGAGGGGGAAATACAACTCACTTTACGAACGTCACGAAACTCCAAATACTATCCCACTTTCACTATACACAACGTCTATCTCCCACTTCCTCCTTCTCCGAAGTCTTTCCCTGGGTGTTTCTTGGGTAAGCGCGTTGTCAAAGGACGATGTTTCGGGAAGCGTAGAGACCGATTGCAAAGGGCGGGGAGGAAGAGAGGTTAAACGGGATGCTCAACCACCAATCCCCGCCCCTTTCCCTCTCCCCTCCAACTCAGCTCGCTCAATCACGACCTACTAAAGCGCCCCAAAATCCCCCAACGAATAAACACACACACACACACACCCTCGAACATGTTTTGGGCAAAGTCGGTTGCTGCAACGGAAGCTTCTGACGCGTCAGAATCCGGGGAATGGGTCCGGGAGTGGGACAGTTTCGAGCGTTTCCTTCAAGTTCGGGCAGAGACCAATATCATATGCAAGCGATGAGGCAGATTCCAGTCGCATGAACGCGAAAGTTTAGAAGACGTTACTGTCTGACTCTGAGGAGGAGAAAGGAGGCGGAACTTGCTTGTCGATTTGAGTGGTTGGTTGCAAGTTCAAGGAATACGCGTCAACGCGTGCGCGCCTTGCTTGCTGGCTTTGGCTTTGCCCTTCATGTTGCGATCGTTTGCATTGTAAGAATTTTTCCATCGTCCTGGGCCACTGAACACGAGGAATCGTACAATCAACTGAATAAATCCTATCTAGAAACTCAAAGAAAATCTGATTCCGGGACTTGGAGAAACGACACCAGGCCACCACCCAAATCATCAACAGATGCACCACAAGTCATCGCATCCCCCTCCCGGACCACCTTAAGCTTCGAGAATTATCGCCTCAAGACTCTTAACCATGTCATCCACGAATTCAGTTCATGGCTGAACCATGTTCTCTACATCAATGTTTCCGCCACTCTCGCCGACAAGGTCCAGCTCCAGCCCCATCTTGACAAACAGCCAGCTTGGATTCGTTAATCATGAAGGGCTTTCATCGTTTCAAGTTGTTCCACTGAAGACTGGTTGATCGATATGGAAGTAACATTGCCGTTGTAAGTCAATAATGCATGAATTCGATCTTCGATTCCTCCGGAAATTTCAAGTTCGTGCTCACTATTCGTTTCCCCAGATCTCCAAATTTGAGCACTCTCCCGGTTGCGCAGGGCACTGGCTCTGATTCGCGGGACTCGCGGATAACCTTAAGCACTGCCCTTCTCATTTTCAAGCCTGACCCCGCTCATGAAGAAGACAATCTCGGACACTAGTACCATCTCTGGCTGCTCAGGAACCCATGCGAGAAAAGCGTGAGCCTAAGATGGCGCATGGATTCGCCACCGTCATCCGGGGCTGAGCGAGTACGTCAATTCTGACTTCCAGATCCGTGCACGCTGTTAACAAGATAACTGGCAGGCTGGGCTAGACGCCTTCTTTCTGGCCAGTCTTCCCGAACGCGAAGGTAAGCGTAGAAGTGTCCTCATCAACATAGCCATTCACAGGTTCATACATAATTTTCAACATTTGCAGGTTCTACACATGTCAGGCCACTGATACTGCACTGGATGCACTGGCCACCTTTCGCCTGCAGTGCATGAGCTCCACTGCGTAATGATTCGGAGACATTGGGAGCATCTCACCTTGGCCTGGGTCGCATTCAGACTGATCTGGGCTGGACTCGCATTCGGAGCTCATCGTCTCGTCGATCCTCGTAAAGACAAGTGGTCGGAATACCTCCTGGCGACTGTATCCTTCATCTACGAGAAAGGGCAAGCCTGTTATCTCAGAGTCAAGGCCTTTGGCAGAAATCGATACAACGATCGTACTCGAGCATCGCTTTGTCTGCAACTATGGCACGATTCGCCGCACGAGCGCCTCCTGGTCATGAGGACGCATCGCCTTTCACCAACCTCACACGCTTCAGCAGCCCCCTCTCCCATCTTGCGCTCCCCCTTCTCTTCTCTACCACCACGTTCTCTCGCTCTTACAACCATGTCCAGGAAACGAGGTGCAGACTCGCCCGCTACGAACGTAGGGAGCGCAGAAGGCTCGAACCCAGGCAACTCAGGCGACGCGCCTCATGCTGGACAATCAGGGCATGCGAGCAAGCACCCGAAGACGAAGATGGTATTAGCGGGGCTGGAATCTACCTTGAAAATCGCTGAGTCAGTCCTCGACGGGTTCCCCATACCTGCGGCAAAATTCGTGATCAATGGGGTATTGAAATTCATCGACAATGTAAAGGTATCGTTAATTGATCATCCGTACAGTTCGTCACAAGACAACTGACCGATGCGTATACTCAGACGTCATGCTCTAATCAAGAGACATTGAATAAACTAAACGAGCACATGACTGCTTTGGTCACTCTTGTATTGGAGCCTCTCTCTGGAAAGGACGAAAAGGATATCCCACATGAGTTACGTGACCAAGTGGATAAATTCGTCAAGTAAGAAAGTTTTCATGTGCTCATGGGACATCTTTACTAATTCGAGGTTTTTTCAGCGAGCTGGATTCCTTGGCGAGGTGGGTAGAACCCCACACTTCCATCTTGAAGCAGCTCTTTTTCGCAAAAGAAGACGAGAAGGAGCTTACGGAGTTCTCGGAGAGCGTAAGGAGGGCTGTGGCACAATTTGGTGTGAGGACAATTTTTCTATCTGATCCTGCACTTACTCATTGCTATTAGATGAGCGCGCAGACTAATGGATGGCTCTCGACCAAGGCACATGAGAGGCTTTTGACCGAAGTTCATGATGACCAAAAAGTGAGAGCTACGCCTTGAATGCGCAACAATATGATAATCATCGTGTTCTTCAGTTACTGATGCAACTTCTGGAGGAAGTTCGTGGCGGACAAGTGGTGCGTTATGCGGTTGGTTGCATTTGGGCATCTCAATCATTGCCTTCAATTAGGACGACAGAAGATCAAAGGATGTAGAAAGTGAGTACGGCGCTAGGCATTCAAGCATGTTTTGATCATCATTCGTTATAGGGATGAAAGAGCTTGTGAATTCTCTCCGCCGAGCTCATAGCGCGAGTTACGACTCTGCGCGAACGAGAAAGTTCGAATGTTGTTTTCCGGGGACACGATTGGCAGTCTTGGAGAAGATAAAGAACTGGATGACGGACAGGGAGCAACCAAACATCTTCTGGCTTCAGGGGTTGGCGGGGATCGGCAAAACAACTATTGCGCGCACTGTGGCTAAATGGGCCGACGACAATGGCATTTTGGGTGCAAGCTATTTCTTCGCTCGGGACGAGGTCGACCTGCGCGATCCGAGGCTTGTATTCACGACACTTGCTTTCCAAATGGCTCGCTCCGATGAGAATTTCCTGCGAAGTGTAGCCAAGGCTATAGAAGATGATCCAGATATCGCGCATAAAGAAATAGAACACCAGTTTGACAATCTCATCGAGAAGCCCCTCCAATCGAAAAGTGATTCAACAACGTCGTGGAAAATAATGGTACTCGTCATTGATGCTCTCGATGAATGCGAGGACCATGCGCGCGTGGAGGCAATCCTCAACTCCATCGTGTATCATATCACTTCGATGCGCTCAAGCATCCGCGTTTTCATCACAAGCCGGCCCGAGGCGCACATCCGCACGGTTTTTGACCGAGACGTCGAGCATCAAAACGTCATTCTCCATGACATTGAAGACTGTATTGTCCAAAATGATATCTTCACTTACTTGTCAAAGAACTTGTTTCTCATCCATTCACGACTCCACTTGGTGCGTCCGGAGGGCTGGCCGTCATTCAACCAACTGGGATCGCTCGTGGAGAAGTCGGGGTCGCTTTTCATACATGCAAGCATCGTACTCCGGTTTATCTGCAATGAGCGGGCTGCAAATCCTGTAAAACGACTCGAGACAATACTCTCCGTGCAGTCAGGAAACACTACAAGTACCAATCCATACGTAACGCTCGATGAGCTCTATCTCAATATTTTTCAAAATGCCGTCGCGGAGGACCACGATGAAGAGGATGTCATGCGTGTCCGAAATGTCGTTGGGGCCATCATGCTACTTCAAGATCCCTTACCGCTCGCCTCGTTCGTGGAGTTTCTCCAGCTGGACAAGACCACTGTTATGCAGACGTTACGCCATTTGCATTCGATCATCATTGTCCCGTCTCCTGAACATTCAGATGAGCCGCCTCGATTCTTCCACCCATCTCTACCCGACTTCATCACCAGCGCTGAACGGTGCACCGATGATAGATTTCTCGTCGATGCCCCTCGAGAGGAGGCACATTTGGCCCAATGCTGTTTGGAAATCATGAACCGCGGATTATCATATGATTTGCTGGGCATTGGTGACGAGTGCACCCATGAAGATGATGTGGCACTGGATTACATGGAAGAACTCCTGGAGCAGAGAATTGCTCCAAGTTTACGTTACGCTGTCAAGTACTGGGATAAGCACCTCCTAAAATCAAGACACTCGGATCACAATTCTGGACTCCTCGCAGCACTCGATGAGTTTGCTCAAAAACATATCCTACATTGGATTGAAGCTGTAAGCTTGCTTCGAGCTAATTTCGGGTTTGGCAACTCCAAGTTTTCCAGTGAAGTTGATCTTAAACGTATACTTGGTTGGGCGGTACGTGAGTTTCAAGCATATTTGCAATCGTATTCATGACTGAAATGATACTTGAAAGGGCAGATTGAAGCTGGTTGCAATGACAAGACTACTGCGATGTTGCACGACATCGACAGACTTATCTCCCGTGACCGCCGGATGATTCGAGACCTTCCGTTACAGGTCTATCACTCATTCTTGCTGTTCGCACCTCAGGACACCTCTCCGTACCGCACCTTTGTGGAGCACCATAGTAAGGGTCCCCTATGCCTGCTCAGTGGATCCGATACCTCGTCTATGACAATGCTAACTCTTCAAGAACTGGGTATACGTGTGGCATATTCGCAAGATGGCACTCGGCTGGCGGTGGGTGGGGCATATTGTCATGGTGGCGTCGATATCTGCGACCCACATATGCCAAATATCTATTTATTCAATCTGCATCACTCGGGCGATATATCATCTGTGGCATTTTCCCCAGATGACATGCATCTGGCGGTAGCTTGTGACTCTGGTGTTGTACTTTGGGATCTTTCTTCGCGTACGAGGGTCAGAACTCTGCATAGCAACATGACCGAGGGCTCGAAGGAAATTGTGTTTTCTCCTTCGCGAAGGTACCCAACTCTGGCTGTCACTGGCAGGGAACGCAAGGCTATCCAAATCTGGAACAGTGAAAGTGGAGAACTTACTAACACATTCGACTTTGTGGAGGAGGTGAACAGTCTGGTGTTCTGTCCGGATGGAACCGAATTCTTGGTTGCAATTGGAGATACCATCAAAAGAAGGGATGTTGATACTGGTCAAACTACAGAAATTTACCAGCACACCACGCGAATTGAAAAGATCGCGACGTCCTCCTCTGGCGAGCGGGTTGCATTCATTGACGCCTGCGGAACCTCATTTTACATTAATGAACATTCGACGGCGGATCGACTTCCTGTAAATGGAGATGTGCACTTTGTGGGATTTTCAGACGACGAGAACTTGATCATTGGATCTTCTTACTGCACGAATCACGAAAACGCAGAGAAATCGCTAGACATAAACGAATGGAACATCAAAACAGACAAAGCTATCAATTTGGTGCATCACGATGCCGATACCCATGTCGATGTTCTACTAGCCCTTTCGCCTGACAGAAAATCAGTGCTTTTGAGTACGTGCCCGTTTCTACTCACGCGATGCCTTGCTGATAACTGAGAAAGAATACGAACACAAATTTGAATCACTCGATTTTATCAATGACCTCAGGTCTGGGGCCCGGACACTCCGATCCAGACGTATGGAACATCCGGGCTGTCTAGCATTCTCAGACGACGGCTCATTGCTTGCGGTTGGCGACCTCCGTTCTGGGAGGGTAGATATCTGGGATACGCAAGCGGCGGTGTATCTCTTCACTTTGACCAGTGAGCTTCCCGGCACCGAGGCTCTCGAATTTTCTGCGGACGGAAGGTGGCTCGTTTGTGCTTGCCACGTACCAAACCGACATTTTCAGATCATCACTGAACTCGCAATTTGGGATATGCACTGGCATAAGAGATGTGTAAGAGAAAGCGTCGTTGGTTTACCTGATGGCCACAAACTTTCTTTATCAATTGATGAAGACGATCCGCCTCTTACAATCTATTGTACGCCGCTTTTGGAGCCTCCCTACGATCCGGATTGTCGGTGGCGTACTATGTGCTCCGAGTTGGGTTGGTCGGGAACATTCAAGGCTCACAAATGGTGGACTTGGAACCTTCAGAAGCCTAATGATGAAGTTAGGTGCTATGGTCCTGAGGCTATTGCGGCCAAGGGGCTTCAAACAAAACCCCTATTACTCCCGGATGACGACTTCGGTAAAAGTCATTTGGGGGGAACTCATCGTGTAACTGTCGAAAAGGACAAACACAACGTCTATTGGGTTTCTGTCGGATCGTCGCCGTCACCCGCGTCGCCATCAGTACGGTCCAAGAAAATGGCGCTAAACCGAGCCCAGGGCGAGAATGTCCGGGCTGCATGGAGTGGAGATCGCTGTGCGATGGCATGCGGTGAAGCTGGCCTGCTCATTTTTGAAGTCAAGGATCGGTCTCAAATTGTAATGGAACCTATGCACAGAGTCGACGCCTGTGATAAGAGTTGGTTGCGCAATAATTCTGATGTATAAATGTACTAGAACTGAAGCTCAACCGGAATGAATGATGGAACACCCCGTTCAATATATCGAATAACAGCGATACACGTAATACGTTCTGCTACCTTTCTAACAAATCCCATACGAACACCCAAACCGAGCAACGGAAGCATGTCATTATAGCTATGTAGAGACTCGTGAGTTATCGGCTCCAAGAAAGTAATATATTATAGCACGAGAAGCTTACCCGAAACAAGAAGCTCAACTGTGTCGATCACAAGAAAACTGAATGTTAGCCAATGACCAGTATTCCAGGAATCGACACGTACATCCTCGGGTGTCAAACGACCCATAGCCTGGTCGTCCGTCGACAAAGTCGCGTTGATCATCGCAGACTTCTTCTCTTGCAGCTGCAGTGGGGGATGAGCCTTAGGCGCCATATTTAGCTCAGTCGAGAGGACTTACCTGCACGATACGGCTCTCGATACTGTCTTCAGTAACAAGCTTGATGGCCTGCACCGGTCTATGCTGGCCTAATCGATGAATTCGATCCATGGCTTCTGAAGGGATGTGAGTAATTGTTATCAAAAAGGTCGAAAAAAAGACTCACGGAACTCGACCTAAAATTTGGTATGAGTATCAAGAATCATCATATAGACCTGAAAGCTTACAGCAGGATTCCACCTAATACGACTTCAGAAAAGCGAGCATGGGTGAAGGTAGACTTATAACTCACCAACTATCCATTAGATAAACGCGGGAAGCTTCCGTCAAGTTCAAGGCGACACCGCCGGCCTTGAGACTGACGAGGAACACTGTGACGTGGACGTTGTTCACTGCGAGAGTTCTTTAGCATTTGTCGTAGGAAGTTGGAGACGAAGAACGTACTGAAATGCTTAATCGTCGCATCTCGAGCTTGCGGCGTCATCGTTCCTTCCAAACGGCAGATCTAAGGTGAAGAATTGAGTGAGCTAAGATAGAGATAAGCGATGAAATATCCTTACATTGAATCCAGCACGCTTCAGCCTAAACGCGATCAAATCTAAGAAGTTCACGAATTGGCTGAAGACGAGACTCTTGGTTGTCGCGTCCTCTCGTCGAAGGTTTGTGAGTTCCTCAACGAGAGCCTCGATCTTCGTTGAAGATCGCCATTTGTCAACATCGAGCCGCCCGAGGATGCCTTGACGCGTCTTGTTCACCGCTTCCTCGTCGATCTCTAACGCAGGAGCCTCCAAGTCGATCGTCAGGGGAAGGAAGCATACCGGACACGAAGGCTGCAGGAATAAAGAGCTCAGACAATCGGCGACAGATTAGAACAGAATGTGCATACCGTAGTCTCGACGGCTGTATTGATGTACTGCTTAATGCATTCGCGATCCTAGAAAAGATGAATAAACATCCACATCCTCGTCGGGGTAGAAACAAAACGTACGAAGATATGACGGCATTTCGCTTGAATAGCATCTTCCGCAATATCATTGCAAAGCCTACAAACAGTCGCCTCTCCCAAATCGATATCCGCAGAGAATTTGTTAGCATTCTGCTTGCTTCGCAAGACAAGGTCGGGCTAAACAAGAGATCACACTTAGTATAATACATGGGTAAACATGGATCGAGTGACTTACATGGCAAGCCATCTGTCGCATGCGCGTAATACTATGGAGCAGAACCAGTTCAAATCTTTTCTTTTAAAAAGAACGGAAACCTGACTTACAGACTGAATACGTTCGAATAATCTTTCAGAGGATTCGGGTAAGTGAAGACATTCATTGACAGTGATCAAAACTTACTGTTCAGTAGCGTTCCTTGGTCAACGTAGCAGCTGAACTCTCTCTTCGCGTCGGAGAACAGCGAAAGGTACAGCTCCTTCTCCTCCGGACTGAAGTAGTCACTGCGAACGATGACTGTCCTTGGAGGTAAGCCGAGATCGTCCGCCCGCTCCAGCTGCGTACGAACAAAAGAATTATTGGTTTTTATTCAAGGATCATTCGCGAGAGCTCAGACCTTCGTGCGACGCAACATCATCCGATCGAGCAGGAGCCTCAACTTCTTGAACGCTACCGCTCCTGGGCCGACAAGCGCATGCTTCTGGATCGGCGTAAGAATCTCGTTGTTCCAGAAACACGTCTAGATAAAATGCTTTCAGTCGCGAATGTATTGAAGCAAGACTTCGTGTTCAACGCACGTGTTGCATTGGCGTATGCCCGCAATCTAGGGTTGAGACGTAATAATCAGCTACTGCAACATGCTGCAGATATAGAAGACAGTGCTCACCGTCGCATGTCCTCTTGTCCGCGAACTTCCAGTGCAACGATTTACACGGGCACTTCTTGCCTGTTTAACTCGTCAGCCAAGACTCCTTTGCCAGACACGAAGATCGAGAAACATACAAAAGTAGAACGAGAATGGATCGCCTCCGAGAAAGCGGACAAGACTGTACAGCTCTCCCACTCTGTTCTGCAACGGAGTGCCCGACAAGCACCACCTAAAGTCGCTCCTGTCATATTGCGTCAGCATTACAAGTCATTGATTGCAATCGAAGGACGAACTTCAGTTCGAACGTTGCCTTCGCAGTGTTCGTCGCTCGTTCTTTGATATTATGCGCCTCGTCCAACTATGATATTTACGTCAAATCTCGTTAGAAATAGCTCGACAGGAGGGACGCACGATAATCCGGCTCCATTGCACCTGGTGAACAGGCGACTTCTCTTTGACGATTTTGCCCTTCCTCTTGAAGCCACTGTGTTGTTTTCTAAATGCGCTTTCCAACACGGCGTATGTGGTCAACACCTTTCGATCGAGATGAGAAATACAAAAGCTTCCTCTGAACGAACAAGGCGCTTACGACATCGTATTTTTCCAACTCTGCGATACTGCTTTCCCTGGAAGCGCCGTGCCAAACGCAGATTTTGAAACCTTCTGTGAATGATTCGATCTCATTTTTCCACTGCATGATCGCAACCGTCGGGCTATTCGGTTCGATGTATCAGCACAAGATATCAGTTATGGACAAGACGAATGTCGATGTTACTCACGCAACCACAAGGTTCGGACGTCGGCGGTCAGACACTAGGAGCGCCAGCGTCTGGATTGTCTTACCCATCCTACGAAAGAAAGAGATCAGAGATTTTAATAGACCAGAACAACAAAGAAGGATTCGCTGTACCCCATCTCATCCTAGACCAGCGTCAACGATGCTCTATAAGTATACGTGCACAACGAGACACTCACAGCTAACATTCCACCCTTCCAGACACCTTGTTCTTGCTTGCGCATCCAGTACAAGCTTTCCAGCTGGAAAGGTAAGAGCTTCAGCTTGAGCTCTGCCGGCTGCTCTGCTTTCTCGGGGACGACCACTTTCACAGTCGATTCTAAATCGCCCCAGACGTCGCGCAACTCAGGGTGGTGCTTGTAAAGCGCGATCGTAGATTTCTCGGCCTTTCAAGAGGTCAACAAATGCCAGGCCTCACTGAGTGAAACACTTACGTATGTAAGTTTTCGACCAAGTTCTTTCATAAGCTTTTTCTCTTCGGCGAGGTTCTCGCGGCGCGACCAGCGCGCAGTCCGACGTTTGTTGCGAACGTCAGCAAGGGTCATAACAACGTTCTCACTGGACGTCGCTTTTGCTTTGCCCTTGCCCTTGCCTTTTTGCAATGGTTCGTCTTCAGAGCTTCCAGCGTCTGAAAGATCACTAAAATCTTCGTTGTAGTCTTCGGGCAATTCAAAGAGGTCGTCGTCCTTAGACTTTGAAAGACGACGCTCTGCAGCGGCAGCTCTCAAAGCACTTGCGGCACTCTGACCTTGGTGTGGTGTCGAAGGACCGGCGCCAGATTCATCGGAGTTTGCTTGTTTGGACAACTTGACAGCTGCAGAGAGCATAATCTCATCGAGCTCTTCATCGTTCTCGACGAAATCGGCTTCAGAGATGGCCATTTTGCCCTTTCTGGGAGACCGTCTGGCTTTCGTCGGTTTGTCATCGTCCTCATCCTCAGATGCTTGAAAGTCAGATCCACTATCCCCAGATTCGTCAACCTCCATGGGGTCCTCAAAGTTCAGCTCATCATCGGAAACCACCTCGTCCATGTCGCTATCTTCGCCAATAGGCGTCTGGGGAGGCGGAGGCGCAGAGACTCGACAGGACCGACGCCTTCCAGTGGTGGCCTGTCGATGTGTGAATCTCGCATGTTAAAAGCAGAAGTAGACCAAGTAACGCACCTTCTCTGGAGTTTTGAACGCGTTCGTGCTCACAATCTCCACGTACGCGCGGTCTTTGACCTGGGCGACGGGACCACGCCTTTTTGCAGGTGGCTGCACGCTGGCATCGCCCTCTTCATCTATTCTCCTCTTCACAGCCCCTGAGCTCGCTCGAACTGATCTCCTCAACGACGTCCTCCGCGACGTTTGCGGTTTTTCAGCACCTTCGTCGCCTGATGTGGCCGGGGTGAGAGACAACTCAGAATTTTTCGCGCTGAACATGGGCGACGCTGTCGTCACAGTGGACGGTGTCGCCGTGCTCGGTGTCGCCGGAGACCTGCGCCTTGCCGCGCTCCTCGTTTGTCTCGCCATATTTTGGATTGTGAAGAGGAAAAAATCGTTGACGACGGTGGTGGTGAAGAAACAAGACGCGCAGACGCGACTCGGCTAAACGCGTAGAATTAATACGAACCTTATTTCTGAATTCGGCAGCGCGTCTGACTCGACTTCGGTGGGAACCTTCACTCGAGAAAAAAACACAAGAATTTTCCGGGAAAAAATCCCAAAAAACTAGAAATAAACCCCTGAAGCGTGTCCGGATTATGTCACTCATACTCCGTTGACCAGATCCTTGACGACATTGTTGTACGATTCGACTACGAAGCGCTTTTCAGCTCGACGCGTTGAAGAAGTTCTCAAGCGACAATCACCGCCACTGACAGGGGTGAAGGCTGGTGAACTCTGTGCCCTGCACTGATCCCTGAACAAATGGATCGCCTATCGAGGCACATCCCGAGCACAATGCAACCCGAAGACATGCAGCAAGACGCTCGGGATCGCGGCGCTGCATCATGTTGGTAACCTCCTCGAGGTTAATCCTGTCATTCGGGAGCTGCATCACGACGCCCGACAGGATCGAGATGGATTTCATGCGGGGACAGGAAAAACTATGAAGATGGGAAAAGGTACGTCAACGAAAGATATATAGCTCGCTGACATCCACAGCCCCCCACAATCTGCCATCGCAAACCCCCCATCTTCGTCGTCCAGTGTCAGGCTTAGACGGACGGTAGAGAACAGGGAGAAACACCACAAGATCCATGGCGTCTCGAACGAATCCAGATACAAGACCTCTTCCGGCTGGATGGATCGAACTTCTCGACGAGCAGTAAGCGAAAACGTTGAAGTGTGTATATGAAATACCATTGACATTTGATTTACCAGACGTAATCTATGGTGCGCGTACAAGTTTGTGGTTGAACGGTGAGGTAACTTTACTGATTGTTTTTTCTAGGTATTACAAAAACGTCAGCGTTAACCCGAATCGCATTTCGTATGTTCATCCTCTTGGACCGGATCCAACATACGCATCTGTGCAATCGGGCACCAGGACGTCAGGCAGTGGAAACATGAGCAAAGCCCAACTACTCTACGCGAGTTCGATGTCGAACATGAATCGCAATCCGGTTCAGCTTGAGATTCACCCGGCGACATCCTCCTCGTCGCCCTCTGATGGTTTTCGCGGAGAGACTGCGGCCCCCACTCAGCCGCATCAACAGCAGGTATCCTCCGATTACAGTGCGATGAATCAAAATTTATCTTTGAGGCCCGGGCGTGAAGCCTACATATGTCCACCTCCAGACTCAGAATACCAGACTCCTGCGCATCAGCAGCATTCGCGAGGAACCAACTCGGACGTTATCGACTACTTGTCCGCGGCGACGTCCTTACGTCGAGAACTACCATCAACCTATTCAGAGGTATGCGATCCAGAGCCAGAGCAAGGTGCTCCACCGCCTGGATGGACAGCAACGAACGAAATCGAGGAGGACGATGGAGACTCGCAGCTGGCCTACTTGGCCGGGGATGCACACAGAGTGCCTCAACGCCAGCCTACACTTCCCTCTTACTCTGAGCCCTCATTCCCTGATGATATTCCGGAAACCAATTCCGCCCTATCACGTCAAGAAGATTTAGCTACCAGGCAGGTCCATGTGGAGGTTCCGTCGTATTCCGAAGAGCCGCCGAATATACCGCAGCCATCGGAGAACGCGCCCTCAGCTCATCCATCGCAAGCGACGGGCGGGACGGCCCAACAGCAATCATCTTTTAATTCTAGACGACCGTCTGGAGCACGACCAGCGTCGGAACGTCGTGTTTCAGGACTGCACATACTACCGTCGCCGGCAGCATCAGTGCATACTTTCTCGAGCGGGAGTTCGTCGCAATCTGCCTCGCCTGCACCTTCATTTTATTCGTTCTCGCAGTCCCCGCAAGGGCCGAGGAACCTTTCAACAGTTGCTTCGCCTGTAACGCCCGCGAGTGTAGCACCCAGTCTGCCTCCGCCCCCTCCTCCGAACAAACCGTCCAGCGATCCGATCGCAGTCGGTCCCCAGCCGCATCACCCTTCGCGAACTGCTCCCGCAACCCCGACATCTGCTCGACCTCCAGCAGGCTTTCATCGACCTAGTGAACCAAATGTCGCACATCCGTCTTTGCCTGCGCCTCAACTTCCTCACAGAAGCTATAGCGCCCAGGCTAGAGTGGGAGGTTTTGACGCGAGATCGAATGCTCAATTCCCGTCTGCACCTCCACAAGGTCCGAGCCTGCCGCCGCTCCCTCAATGGTCGGTACCCCCTGCACTGAACTACGTGACGCCGGCTACTCCTGTAAATGTTCAGAATGGTCCTGCCCCTCAGCAGATGCAAACGGCGGCTCCCTTCCAACCCCATCCGAATTTCGCGCCAAATAACCAAGCTGCTCCAGCTCAGGCTCAGGCACCCGCCCAACATAACCGAGGCATCGTCGATACCCTCACTCACAACAAGACTATCCGCAACGGCGTACTGGGCGGAATAGCCGGCCTAGTAGGTGCAGCCGTGCTGAACACTGTAGTGAATGGCGACCCGACACAGTCGGTCCTCTCCTCGGACACGATTTCAAGCGCAATCAATGGCGTGTCGAACTTCGTTGGCGGTGGGGATAGCGGTGGGGATGGAGGCGGAGGTGGTATCTTCGACAATTCACAGAACTTCACTTCGACGGACCAGTCGAGTCAGCCGGACTACTCGAACATGTTCAATGGCGTCGACCAACAAGACCCAGTTTCAATTGCACCTTCCGACTATTTACTCCAGCCGTCTTCCCCCGTTCTTGATCCATCTTCATTCGACACCTCTAATTATTCGCCTCCACCTTCAGCAAACGGCTTCGACTCGTCCATGAACGATCCATCCATGAATAATAATCTCAACTATTCGCCGCCCCCTCAGAACTCCTACTTTGATTCTTCATCGTACAACGCATATAGCTACTCGCCGCCGCCAGTAAACTCGTCCCTCGACTCGGGCGCATACAATGCCTACGATAACAACACTCCGCCGCCATCATCACCAGGGGGTAACAATCAGTTTTCCGTCGACACGTCTAACAACCAGACCTCTTCCTCGTCGGGCGATGGACCTCTTTCTAAAATGCACGACATGCTGGATGAGGTCAAGAAGATATATAAACATGGACAACAGCAGAATTCCCATGCGCAGACGCAGGTGCAGGCACCGATCTATCAACACCAGCAGCATCAGGCGCAAGCGCATACAGCCGTGTCCCAAAGTCAACCTCAGCATCAGGCGAGTGCATACCAGCAGCCACCGCAGACGCACCCAAACCCTCCTCACCCTCAGTACACGCAATCAAGCGGCTTTCATAACCAGACGCAGGGACAGTTGAGTGGATGGCAGCAACAGCACCCGCAACAGATCTACCCGAATCAGTTGCAACTCCAACAGCAGCAGCACGCTCACCCGGGGAGAAAGCAACAACTGGAAGCGCAGCTCGCCCAGATCCAACAAGAGCAGGCGGCAATGTACAAGAAATTGAACGATGAAATCACGACGCAACCGGACCAAAGCGCGTACCTCGTCAATTTCAACAGAATGAAGAAGGAGCAGGATATGAGGATGGATCAGGTGCGAGCAGAGCTTGTGCGGCTCCAACAACAGGAAGAGCTAGCGAAGGTCAATCAACAGATACAATTTGCCAGCAAGTTGGAGCAAGATTCATACCACAACGCTTTACTGATCCTCGAACCCGACGCCTACTTGAAATTCGATACCCAGCAACACAATCAGAACGGGAACTCTGGAAACCACCCGCCCCCTTTTCGGCCGTTTAATCAGAATAACAGCGACAACTTCTTTCAACAGATGCATCCGCTGAATTTTGCTGGCCAATCTTCTAACTTAAACTCATACCAGCAGACACCCCCCGCTCACCACAGTGCGCACCTAGGCCATTCTGCGAACCATCACACCCCTCACCTCGGGGTATATGCTGCACACCAAGCGCACCATGCCCGTCCGAACTTCTCTGGCCCCCACCCACCTCACCATCCTCCGCATGTCCAACAACTTCCTCAACACTCACAAGCAACCCAGCAACACCACATGATTTCTAATAAAATGAGTGAAAAGTTGGGTGAATATACCGTGAAAGGTGTCGTGAAATTGGGAGGGATGTTGTTTGGCAACAATTAGACTATTCAAGTTCTGAATGTATGTAGTATGTCCTGTACCACCCTGTAATCGTATCTTGATTCTCTTGATGTTGCTTGGCCGACAATGAACATTCTCCATCTATCCAGTACCATTTCTCCTTGCGCTACAAAGCAATGCAATATACAACAATAAAAAGCTAGCAAAACATGTCGAAAAAAATGCATAGATCCAACAAAGATTAGCGATAAATTATCCAGCTCATCGACAAGAAGTTCAAACAAACACATAAACCTCCCCTCCGACATCACCTCTATTTTAGAAGGTTAGCATTCACTCAAGATGGATAACAGGCATTCCACTTACACAACGAGACGATACTCTTCTCGGTTTCGACCAAGAGAAGCACTCGCGATTCCGTGGTCACATAAAGCGATAACGTTTTCCGGACTCCAGATGTCTTCGATCCAACCAATATCTTCCGGGTTATGGCCTTGTCCGACATCCCAAAGCCGCACGCAACCTTCATATAACCATGGTCGGTGAAGTGAAGCAAGAGTTTGACAAAAAGCACTTACCATCGGAGCCTCCAGTGAGTAATCCAAGACCGCGATTACCGTAATAGCCCGGCACCCATTCGAGAGCCGTGACGCCATAATGTTCCTCGCCATCACGCAGGCCACGTTCGAGGTCGTAGGTCATGCAAGGACCCCGATTTGTACTTATGAAACGGGTATCGTAGATGAGCACACGATCATCGCTGAGACCTAAGGCTAACAAGACATTATCTGGACTGAATCGCGCAGCATTGACCTCCCAGAGTGCATTCGGACGTGAATCCTTAGACGGGATGTTGGCAGTCTTTGTTGTTGTTCTTTCTCCTTTCGCAACGTCGTATAAACCAAGTGTTTTGTGCGTCCCGCTGGTCACAAGAGCGAGTGTTTCGCCTTTACAATGGAATGAGATCATTACTTCAAAAAGACTAGAAAGATGTATGCAGACCTTGCGAGTTCAGAGCCATGGTATCACCGGAATCCTCGTTGGAGAACTTGTACAAGCAGCCTCTGGTATTCGCATCATAACAACCGTGCTGGCACTTCGCGCCAGAGTCTTCGGGTGCTTCCGACGAAGCAAAGATGCGACTGTCACTGTTTCTTGTACCGACCTCTGGTCTTTGCGCCGCCCAGAGGAACATCCCTGCCTTCTGATATTCCTTCCCATGTCCCGATTTGACTTCAATCACATCTCGTTGATTCGACCTATATCCTTCAATGAGATGGATTCTTCTGAAATGCAGATTAGACGGCACAAAGCATTGCATATCGATGAAAAACTTTACCCGTCATAACAGGAGACAGCCACAAGTGGGTCGGAGGTGCCACACCCAGGGTGAAATTGAATATCATTTACTACATCCATAAATTTCACTATTTGCATTAAGCTTGTAAGCGTCGCCACTGGAGTTTGAAGGTAATACACACATTGCAGCATGTCTTGAGTATGCAATGGCTTTTCTCCGACTGATTTGTGTACCTCCCAGACTCTGACATAGCAGTCGTTGCCGGAGGTGAGCATATTGTGACCGCTTATGGTAAACAACAGTTAATTTAAAACTCTGTACTTTGATAAAAGGCGATTGCTCACTTTTGTGGATCAAACGCGACGTCGTTAATTGTGTAATATTTCGGTATCATACCGTCCTCATCTGCAGCGCACACATCAGTCAAGGTTTCAACACTTTTAATCGAACACTCGACAAACCTCTCGATGTCCCATGTTCGGTCGAGGTCCCGCGCCACCTTCTGAAATGAGTACGACCTGGAATTGACTCCCCACCTAGTGTGTGTGATTCGGGCGGAACAACTTGAAAAGGGATATTAACAAATGTGGATATGCGTGGTACTAGAGAACTCACATTTCTCTCCTTGCCAAAAGACAAGATTCCCATTCCGATTGTACTCGTCAATTTCGGCTAGTAAACCAATACTTAGAAAAGAATTTCACTGGGATCCGAAGTTGCTTACGAAGGCTGCTTGGATTAGGGCCATCACTTCCTCCTCCACTCGCAGCACTCGCAACTGCAACTATTCCATTCGATTGAGCAATCTTGTTCACAACTAGACGTGGAGAAATCAGCATGGGTCAAGGTTCGACACTGGCCGAAACTCACCTCCTGAAGTCTTCTGATAGTGAGCCGCTATTCGCAAACGGCTCACGCTTAACTGAGTGCATATAACATCATTTGTTCGAGGAATCCCCCCTCTGGATAACGTGGTTCTATGGCAGGCTAAGCTATACATTGAATTTTGATGTCGCTTGAAGGGCATCAGGTGGTTAAGGACGGTCGGGTGATACAAATCAGGTATAACCTGAAGCGAGAGGACGAGGTTAGGGAAAGGAACACATCAAGTTGAATGATTACGCACATCCGCGTCCCATATCCGCACTTTAGCACCTTTCTTCTTCACGAACGGCCGGTTTTGCATGTCGAAACGAGGCATTTCGTGTTGAGTCCAGCGTTGAGGGAGAGGGCGCATGGTACGGTCGCTAAAATCGCTATCCACTGCTCGTCCCTTGCCTTTATCCACAGAAGGAGTTGGCACGTCATCCTCGTCAACGATGTCCATCGGGTCGAGAACGTCCTCTTCGTAGTCGAAATCAATCCACGATTCTTCTGAGTCGGACCCTACAGAGTCTTGGTCGGGTGCAGGAGAAACAAACATGGGGCTTTGACGAAACTCTGGTCCTGGTTCTGGTCCCCCCTCAGAGTCCGAAATCTCGATGACATTCAGTGCTCTGTGGCCGCCAATAGACGGGCGGTCGACGTCCATGGCATCGGCTGGCGTTCGCGAGTTTCGTCCCCTCACCGTGTTCCCACTCGGAGTCGCTCTCGACGTACGCCTCACCGACGGACCAGGCGCATTGTCGTCGTCGTCGTCGCCTAGCAGATTTATCGCGTTGGCCTTTTGCTTCTCGAGCCGACGCGCCTCTCTCTGCTTCGACTTCATCCACGCCCCCGTCGACCCGTAATTACGAAACCCTTTGTTAATGCCTAAGACGCGAGCCCTCGCCGGACTTATGACCTCGACACCTTCAATGGGCTCTTTCGGAGGATTGGTCCTTACGATCTCGAAGTCGAAGAGGTCGTCCACGTCGATTGGCTGAGACGGTTGTTGTGGCCGAACATGGCTCCGTCCATGCGCAGCGCCCGAAGGCATCACGCGAGTCACGTTCCGTTGTATTGAGTTAGGATATAATATGGAATCAGCGTTGGAGTTGACGATGAGGAGTCCAATGAGAATGAGAAAGTGAGAAAGTGTCGTGAGGGGAGGAGACAAGGTGCACCAGGGTCGCGTTGGTTGAAGCCAGCTTGTGATCGACGCGACATTGCGGCGACAAACGCGACCGTCGCCTGCTGCTGTCCACACCAACACCGTCCATCTTCACTCGAAACCACCATCACGCAGCGATGGTGTTCACGCGTCTCTCTTCTTCCGATAAAGAGGCTTTCTTTGAGCTTTTAGACGAGTAAGCAATATTAACCCATCCGCTCACTTGAAAGTCGCCATCTCGATCAACAGGTACTTCACCTCTCGACCAGAGATCTTTGCCGGGTCTGGAGAGGTTGCAAGTGAATCAGGTCCTTCGCCACCAGCAAATCAAGCAGCATCTGCTGTTCATCGTGCGCTCGCATCGAACCCAGAGGCAACAGCGAGCCTCATCACGGCCGGACTGCGGCATAGTGCAGCCGCCCATTCGAGTAGCAACGCTGGAGGAATGGGACGGACACCATCCGGAACGTCGAGTGCGGTCGCGTCTGCGGTGAGAGCTGAGATTTCTCAAAGATCAAAGTAGATTTACAAGTACTTTGACTTTACTCAAGGCATCCAATCCGGAGATATCCAATGCGATCGGACGCGTAGCAGCAGCTTCTCTCGCCTTCAGCGCCCCAAAGCCAGGCGGGGGAGGTTACGGAGGCGGTCTAGGAAAGCCTCCAGCACCTCCAGTCCTCCCCAGAAGAACCTCCCATCCTCCACCATCTGAAGAGCGATCTTCCCCCTCTCCGGACCCTCCTCCTGCACACTCGCCCGTAGTCCGCCCGAAGATTGGAGGTACGAACGAGACTGCCAAGTTATCTACCACCCGAGTGAGTCCTATTCTACTTCATTGCATTACGTAGTCCCTAATTTCTACTCGCACTCGATGATGATAAGGCCATGGGCAGTTTAAACACGACGTCTTTTGGAAAAAGCGTTTCGTCTCTCGTTTCGAGCAAATCCAAAGGGCCGGTCGCTCCTCCAATCCCCTCCGCCTTCGCAAAGAAACCGATGGATCTCCCTCCTCCTCCTGTGCGCCGCGTTTCAGCGAGCCCAAGTCCTGTGCCAGAACCCGAGCCAGAACCCGAAGAAGAGGAAGAGGAAGGCGAATGGGCTGAGGCTCTCTATGACTATGATAGCGGAGTACGTCGCGTTTATATATCCAACTTGAAAATAAAACACTAACAACGAAAACACTAACAACGCCCTCATCAACATTGTAGGAAGCCGGAGACCTTGTGGTTCGCGCTCACGATCGCATCAAAGTTACTAGCAGAGATTCAGACGATTGGTACCCACACTCCTTCATCGTTGATTTCTCTCTGACATTCACTCTTCATTCTAGGTGGACCGGCGAGATCGACGGCCGCTCAGGTCTCTTCCCAGCGTCGTATGCCAAGCTCTTGTGAAGAAGATACGACGACAACGAACCCGATCCATAGTTCCTCTGTCAACTCGAACTCAAATGTGAAAATAGTTGTATTGTGCTCATCTACAAGTCCATGCGAGCGAGCTGTGCCTACGATACATGAAGCGTCCATGTGCGTAAACGATAGGTGAATCGAAAAAGTATATACATCGAAAGGAAAGATCAAGTATAGCGTATGTGCTAATGCAAGAAGGGGTATAAGAGTGAGTGCACTCTTAGATCTTGACGCTGTGCGATTAATCATTAAAGATCGTGGTACAGATAGTGCATGCCGAAGTCATGTCCGTGTGTCCGTGAAGATCATGTCCGTGAAGATCGTAAAAAAATCGAAAGGAGGTCATCGGAAAGGGATCAGGCCATGTTGTCGTACTGAAAGCTCTGTGAGCGACCAATCCTCGAAGCTGAAATAGTTCCGTCTTCAAGGTGCATCGAGACATCCGAGGCCGACGCGATCACGACGTTATCGGGGTCAGAATGAGACTTGGCTCCCTTGCGCAAAAGTGCTTCAAGCTTTTGAGCTTGCTCCCCAGGAACAGTACCGTCTTTATTTCCGTTGCCGAACATGCGGCTCAAGAAGCCACTCGAAACTCGTCCTCGGAGGTTTGGCAAGTACGCAGGAAGAGCTGCCACATTGAAGCCTGGTTGCATAGCACTTCGAGGTTCATTGTAGTGTACGCGCCTTTGGGTCGACGAAATGTTGTACGACGAAGACCTGAAAGTGTTTGGGCGAACAGGCGCTGGCTTAGGAGGAAGGGCGAAGGACACCCGCTGCTTGGAGGTGGGGAAGGACACCGAGTTCTTGCAGCTCTCGACAGGGACGACGATATTGGTCAAAGTTTCTTCCTCAGAATCTTCGTGTTCGGAGCCCGAGGAGCCATTATCTTCGATCAAAGAGCTCATACTTGCTTCCGAGCCGGCCGTAGCACACCTCGACATCGAGTTCGGAGACGTCGACAAAGGAGTCGTCGAAGTGGTCGAAGTAGAACTGACCATCGTGCAGTCTCCGTCAGACCCAGAGCTGGAAGACGACCGGGAGATTGGAGCGTCGAGGAGACGGTCATTCGACTTGCAAGGAGCTTCCAAGGTGGGAGCGATCGGGACCTCGGGAGGGGGCGTAAGAGGAAGCTGCGCCCGAACATCGACAAAAGACCTCGAGCGGCGCGCATTGATACGGCGAACAGCAGACTTGCGGGTTTCACGATCTTGCTCTGGAGACGTCAGGCGGTGAGGCATGAATGGCGAGAAATGTTCGATCGCCTGCTTCTCGTCGAAACGAAGGTCAAAGTCAAGCAAGTACAACAGCTGTTGCTCCATCAAGTTGATCTCGGCCGTGTCGAACAGAATAGCATAGCGAGCCCAGTGCTTGTTCTTCGGAGCAGAGTCATTGAGGTACTTCGCAGCGACGATGAGTGTTGCAAGGAAAACGCGATGCCTCGTGCACGGCATGCCTAGCCAAAAATTAGGAGAGCTGTCACTTTCAGCGACTGTTCACGTACCTTTTGCCATCTTAGGGAGCCTAGAGCGAAGTCTCTCGAGGTAGATTATGGTCGTGAGCAAGGTGGACACCTGAACGTTTGCCTTCACGACGAGATGCTCGATGAAATCTTCAAGCGGTGGCATGCCAGCATTAAGTGCCGCAGCCTCGGGGTCGAAGTTTGGCTTAGCGGGGGTGTGAGGGGGAGTAGGAAGCTGCGTGGCAGAAGTGGTAGACTCGTCGATGACGATCACACTGGTAGTCTTCTGGGCGACGTATTGGACCATGTCCCTCGAGACCTTCGAAGCCATGAGGAAGCGAAGTTCGGGGTCGACCATCGTCTTCGGCAAGAGCGAGGCGCTGCATATGGTGGAGGGCATCTTGATAAGTTTCGAGGTTTTATGCGGGGAACGAGTGGAAGTTTTTGTGCGCGCAGCTAATGCTGGTGGATTGGCGGCTGTCCGTTAATCAAGAAAAGAAAAAGAAGGGAAATAAAAAAGAGAGCCCCGTCGAGGGAGTGGGTGGTAGATAGTCAAGAGGTGATGGGGGTCGAAAGCCAAGCAGGACACTGGCGGGCAGTGGCAAGACAGGCCCGTCTCTTATACCGTACGCGCGTGTCGATCAGGGTCCAAATAGCGACGCGTCGGTCACGGGACCAGATGGGCGAGCACGAGCACGAGCAGCAAGCAATGGGCAAGCGATCGACGACGAGCGAAAGCAAATGCGAAGAGCAGGCTGTCCAGCAGTGATGGGGGTTCCTTGTCAAAAGGCGAATGGCGATCTCTCCTGGTCAGCAGCTCGTTTTATACCTGAGCGAGCGTGTCTCAAAAAATTTCAGCCCAAGTTCACGACCAGTTCAATTCACAAACGTCCTTCCGCGCTGGACGGATTGAATATTATAAAATCAGAATTGAACGTGTTTCCCAGTGAGTCCTGCTTCTCTTATCCTCAACCGACTTTATTCCTGATCCCAATCGTCAAACGTCGCGATGAATCTTTGCAGCTGCCCTCTTCGCCTTCTGCGTTATATGACGACAGCCCAATTATTATTCAAGAGGTTTCTTAGGTATTCTGAACGGTGTTGAATCTTAACCTGAGCTATTAGGAACGGGCCGCAAACATCACACGTGAGCTATATTTCTTTTTGGCAGTTGTGACATCGAGGATTTTGACTGGAAAAAAGCGCACGCGAAAGGCCGACGCGGCGAAACAAATAATCTGCTTCATCAAGTTGCAACTAAAAGGTGCAAGGAAGGTATACCATCGACTAAATTTTCATGCTGGTAATGGGTTAAAGCGCTGACAGAAGCAAGTACTTCGATGGAACAAATACGACGATGGCAAGATGCCATATGACCGTTCTGATTGCTTTTGACGCTGCATACGACAGAGATGATGTCTTCCACCGTGGTTCATCCGCACCGGTGGACTCTGCTTCTATTTCAAATAGCCCAGACAAGACCGGAAGCGGAACTCGCCCGCCGCATTATCAGTGGCTCCCAGTGTACCGTGACGTTCTGCCGTTCCAGATTCATCCAAAGAAGCTAATTTGGGCCGCAGTAGGCGACAACTCACCAGTAACTTCCCGAGAGTTGCTCTCAATGCGTCCCGTGGCACCATATCGAATCCAACATCATGAATGGCATCGGTCGGAGTTGGATACCGTTCGTGATCAGCCACGTGCCTGCTTGCTCATGCACTTTTTTTGGGCAAGTACCGTCAATAGGGTATGAAGCTCGACAAAGATCCTCGGCTCTACCTTCGAATTTCCGTTCCGGCCTCAAGTTTCATCATACGAGAAACCTTTTGAAGCCCGACGCCGCCCGAGAAGATAAGCTTCAACTTGATCATGATGTCAGTCAATGTTATACGTAATATTGAAGGTCGCGCGTCAAATACGAGAGCGCTTTTCTGATGCTCCGACTGGCTCGACCTCTCCGAAAGACTTAATATCAGCGCGAAGAGGATGCAGCCGCCGCCGCCGCCACTACCACCAAGCTACCTGTGCGCGGTGCGACTGCGATCTCAGAAGGCGTAATGGATAAGGCGTTCCACCAAGGTGAGTATTAGAAATTTGAGATTTTTGAAAGTGCGTTCAACAATCATACATGTACGTCAATGTTGAGCAATGTAGGTCCCGCTAGTCACGCCTTCGTGGCGCAGCACTGAACTGTCAACTCAAATTTAGGCTTCGAGTATCATTTGTGTGCTAAAAATAACAGGGCTAAAATTAGTGGCTCGTTTTGAAGATCTTTGAGATTGCCGCAACTACTATCGCAAACCATACAATTCCAGGATTGCTGAGGGTATCGCATCGGTACTTATACACAAGAGGGGAGGGGACGCCTTACCGACGATGGTGCACAATATATCTCTGGCTTGGGTTTCAGTCAGCTAACCTGAACATTGCTTGAATCTTGTTGCTCATTGTGATAGCTCAACGAAGCTTGTAGATTTGTAAGGAGACGGAACGTTCCCGAGCATTTTATGAGGCACGCGATTGATAGGCTCGGGCTACGCGGGTTGAAGGTGAGCTGTGTATATTGGTTGTATGCACTTTCGTTGTTACTAATGATCTTGAATACTATTTTCATCCTCGCGCCGGTGCCACATACCAGTACACCTCCGCATCTTGCTGATAGAAGTTGCAGCAGCTCAGAAATAATACCTTTGCTCACACAACTGCGGCGTGCGCAGAAGGTACCCTCCTGTCTCTCAGTTGGATGTGCTAATCCAGTCGGTCCGACTCTGATGAGGTACGGATATTCAAACGCATATATAGTCCTCGTCAACACGCTAGAAGGTCACCCTCAAGTCTCCTTTCCACAGCTTCCGGGCGTTACCACTTGAAATCTCAAACATTCACCCTAAAGCTTTTTTCCCAATCCATTATTATGATCTCGCATCAACCGCAAAACAAGAACGCCCATCCTTGTGCGGTCTGCAGGAAACAGCACCGTAAGGTACGTTAGCACCACCCAAGTCCGTTGACCTTCTTGTTAATCATTTCTCGCTCCATCTCTGCATCCCCACCATTACCTAAGTGCCACGGTGGCTACCCTTGTGTAGATTGTAAACGCTCGAAGACGGTCGTACAGCGTCAAAGTTGTGCACCGACGAGTCGGGCTCCCCCGACCCTCGTACTCGAAGAGGCAAGTACTTTAATAAAACCTCCTTGAGCTACTAAGCTAACCATTCCCCCCATTTCAGACTGATCAAAATACTTACATGGAATTCGACGCCGAGTACATCAATTGCTTGACTCAATGGTTCTGGGAGCCTGAGCCCAGCAACGGGGCTCATACTAGTACCATATAAGTTAGTGGGGCTCCCCAGTTTCTCGGGCGATTCGAGATCTTGACGAGCAAAGCTCCGATTTACCCCAGTGGAGCGAGCCATTATTTATGTACACGAGACTAGTGTAATCCTCTCGAAGTTGTGTGCGTGCATATTATCAGTTCTTCTCGAACATTAACAATGTTTTCAATGAGCGGCGAGAAGTCCAAGTTGAGGGAGTCAGAAGTCCGAGAACGTGCGGGGTGTACCTTTCAGATGACTAGAAATGTGCAAGTTGTAAAAGTATTTCCTCATGGATATAACTGTGCTAAAGGCACAGCTAGTGAGATTGTTCTAGATTGGATGAGCGAGTTGGGGAGGCATATGCAGCGTGAATTTCGAGGGAAGCGGCCGCTTCGATTCGTCCTCTACTAAGGTGCCCCGACCCTTTCCCCTCCCCTCTCTGAGTATCATATACTAGGCGCAGGCTGCGAACACGCCTCAAAAGGTGCATCGCCAGTGGCGTCCAATAATTCAACGCTCCAGGCTGATAGAGATAGACGGCGGCGCGCCGAGCGAGATCGCGGTCGTCTTTGATTTCGAGGCTCTTGCTTCCTGTCTTCCAAGTTTAGTGGGCGATAGAAATGGACGACGTACGCGGAGAGGTAGGACAGCTATTTAAACGGCAGAAGCCGCAGAAAAATGCCCTAGTCACGTCCTCCTTTTTGTGCTGCGACTCTGATACATACCATATCTTTGGCTGTTTGATTCCTCCCAAATAATATTGCGGTCGCTTATCGCCTGCTCGATCGATTTCCGGCAGAGAGGAACTGAGAAACGAGCGGGGACGCCTCCGAGTCTAAAAGTTCCCTTCTCTATAAACAAACTGAAAAAATCGAGTAAAATGGTCGTATATTTCCGTGCGTCTTGCAAATCGTCGAGCATTCCCAAGGCCGAGAAGACAAATTAGATGGCTTTTGATTTTGTTCTCATTGAATAGTCGTACCATCTCGCCCGAGCTCAAGCGGCTGCATTAGGACCCACGAGCCAAAAGAGTATTCTTCTAAATGTCGATTTCTCCCTTTCAGAATAAAGTTAGCGCCAAAACCTGGAGACGGAATAAAAGAAGTGTGGATGGCAATAAGCGGAGTTATCCTAAAAGACGGCCGCACCTCAAGCAATTCCATTCGCCGAGTCACCTGTCCGAAACCAGAAGTAACATGTGCTGGATTCAAGTTGGATAACTTGAAAATCCGAACGCGACACATTACATTACATTATTACGTCTCGGGGAAAGTCGAGGCGGTGAGGGGAAAAGGAGACATTGTATAGTGGTCTTTCTCCTCATCTCCTCATGACGAGTGGTATGTTGCATCCATCGCCAGGTGGGTAACATCTGAGTCCTTTTAAATTTTCAGACGACGAAGATGCTGTGACGGACCTCGGCATCAGCCAGTGTGTCGACCCACTGGCATTCCCTACCCTCTAGAGCCCTTCAGACTATCCTCCAATTGACATATTTCGTCCTTCTGACCCCCATAACCCTGTCCAGTCGAAATGGACAACTCGGACTTGGACGAAGCCTGCGTGGCCTCGAATCACAAGCACAAGCCTGTCTTCAAAAAAGCTGTGCTGTGGCAGTGCAACAGATATTACGAAGCAAATTGATTTCAAGTTGCCGGTTTGAAAGCCTCACGCTTTTTCTGCCCGGAGGCCTGAGTGCCAATACTTCAGGTGGCGTGTACGTGATCTATGGCGTTCTAAGAGCACGCATGTATGTGACTGGAATAACTCGCATCACACACACCAAGAGAGAAAATGGGGGTGAAATCGAACTGAAATACTACGGTATCCAGAGAACGAAAGGCCAATGCCAATGATCTGCGACCGTGACCTGTACGAGTGGACCTTGAACGAGTAGAAATACAATTTGTTCTTTACATTGTTATTGTTTGATGTTCAGGAGAGCAAATACTGGCTTGGAGCATAGACGGAAGAGCAGATATATGTGTACATGAAGAGAGCCATATGTATCCTTCTCTGCAATCTTCGATCGAGAAATTTCGACATGCAGAGACGGAAGCAAGATGGAATGGAAAAGTTAGCCTAAGTGCATGAGGAGGTGCGTGGAGTCAAACAGGATTTATTAGTGAGTTGAAACACTAGATATCGTACTTGCCTATTCGAAGGAGGTACCAGTCTGCCAGTTAGGAAGGTTGTTGTCAAAGTCAGTGAAGTAACTGTACTGAAGTCCATGAAAATCAGTACATAAATATCTAAGAAAAATACACCTTTCGAAAATGAAATGCGGTGTACAATAAAACTCACTTCTAAGACAAACATTGGTTGAGATTTATAAGTTGGTCGGCAAAAGTGACGGTGAGTTTCGTCTCTGGCATGTTGGCAGCCTACGCATGGATAACCGCCGTGGCACTTGAAATGGAATTCAAAGAAAATTCGTCGTAATTGTGGCTGTAGTACTTTACGGTGCATTCGCTTGCAAGTTGCGCAGGGATGCGCATTCTTGGTCGCTTCATTGCCCGTCACAGTTGGGGTAGTTTCGAGGACGGCATTGGCGCTGACGCTGAGGTTGGTGTTGGCAATAACTTTGTCGTCGGGTTGTTGCATGTTGGAGTTTTGTAGTTTTCCGGGAGGAAGGGAAAGATAGCACTATGCTGTCCATGTGGGGAGAGATCCTACTGAATAAATAGTCGACCTAGTTGCGTGATATTGAAATAAAATACCATTTCGAGAGAGGATTAAGCGGGTACTGACTTGAATTTCAGATGGCTTTCGCGCATCGGCGCCCTCCGGCGAGATTCACCTTCAGGGAGACATAGTGAGTGTGAACCGCGCCAAAGCAAACTCGATCTTAGGAGTTTGTTTACGTCTCAAATACCCTTTTGCAGTGAATCGCAACTTCGAAGCCTCTCGATTTCCTCGTCATGTGTTGAGGCTTTGCAAGCAACGAGCGCTTGTTATTTTCAAAGACCAATACCAATCTATACCAAATTGGCCCTTCAGAACTCCGTAAGACCATCATTCTGGAAGACTCACTCACCCAAATAAGTAGCCCTTGCCGTATGATGACTATTCTTCACGCCTCTCGGTATCTTCCGTTCCAAACACAACCAGATATCTGCACAATGATCATTACATTCTAACTTATAACTTCGCAGGAGACACCATACAATAGGTGCAGATCGCCCATCCAGATTACCAGAGAAAATTCGTCCTCGTATTGGCTTTTGGCTAAGTCATGAGCGCGGTGGACTCGGATATGACGATGGCGAAACCGTTCTTCGCGATGAAGTAGGGCCGAATGCTCTGCGGGGCGGGCAACGGTCCAACTTGTACCCCGCTTCTTTTTTGCACGACCCTATGGCCCTGCTTATGATGAGAAAGACATGCCAATCATATTGGATAGGGGAAGAGGATGATGGATGGTTCTAAAGTAAGATAATCAATGGAGCCGCAAACGAACGGAGGACATGACCAGTCGTGTCCAACTTCCCCATCCCGATAGCCAAGTTTGAGGCGACAAGGAGTGCTGAACTTTGACAGAAGTGGAAAAAGAACCCTCGAACTCGGATTCTGGGCAGTTCCATCAAGATGGTAAAGTCTTCTCTTACGGAACGAGTAGACACTTTAAGGCTGTACATCAACAGAGTGATTCTCCCGAACTATTACGAAACTCGATCGATTTGTCTCGTCCTGATCTTGATTTACGGCCGTTCTTCTCTTCTTAATTGTGGAGATTGCATGTGTACCTGTGTCGCGGTCGATCGCGAGTGGAAAGGAACGAGATACAGAGAAGGAGAATTCCGGTGCGGCGAAGGTCGGAGAAGGCGAATACGCGTGTACTGTTCGCACATTGTTGTTTTCCGAGAGATCGAGTTCCAATGGCGTCCGGCCGAGTCTCAAAGCGTTTGGCTCACCCGATACCGAAAAGCCTAGAGTATTTCGAAACATTAGCGGGGAATACGGATATTCGGTTTGAACGTGGATTCGTGCATGAAGTTGATCTTCATACCCGCATTGGAGATAAGACGGAAGCTATATGTTCTTTCCGACATATGCTTGACCATACACGGCATTTTTACTTGAAAGTTTTGCGTCACATTTACGATGATTCGAATGAAGGGAGAGGACGAACATACTGTGTTGCTAGTGGTGATGGAACTCGAACATCTGCGTGTCGAGTCATTGCCATTCACATCCAACGAAAGCTTCGAAGTTGGCACCGCGAAGAGTTGATAAAGAAGGAAAGGATCCGTAACGGCGATGTCGATGGAAATTGTCCACGGCGGCTGGACACAACTCTCGTGAGTCGTGAGTCGTGTCCGGTGGAAAACACTCAAAGCTGTGCAGGCGTTTCACGCCTCCGGCTAATGCCGGATTTACCACAAACTTTGCTGCTCTTGGTTCGAGGCCATCGAGGCCACGTTCACCAACGCCATCATCATGCGACGGGGCGACGGGAACCCCCCAAATCCAATGAAATCGACGAGCTCGACAAGAACAGATCTCGTATGAGAGCGACTCCGAGTCCCGAAGTGCCCAGGAAGTGCCGCTTGCTTGAAACTAGTTGCTCGACACCTCAAGACGACCTGCGACAAAACGCAGCCTACAATTTGAAAGCCAAATGTGAAACGGGAACTTGCCGTACTCCGAAATTTTTGGTCAAAGTTGAGTTTCTTCTGCAAATCACCTTGTTTTCTCGCCACTTACATGTAATCTCCGTTTGTTCTCAATGTCATGGAGTCTAAATACTAAGTTGTGTGTAGGTTTAACAACTTTTTCCTTTGGTAGACGAGCTCGAACGAGACTCTCAGGTAGACTCGAGGCGGACTCGAGTGCAAGTCACTCGTAAAAGGTGCGGTTCTCAACTTAGCCTACTCTTTCTTGCCTTCATCTCCAAAGCTTATTAGATGAAAGCCCATGGAGTGAATCCTATCGCTTGTCGGCGGGGTTACCAGCATCGAAATGGAGTACATCGAGGGCTTGAGCGAAAAGTGTCGTATGGATGGACCCCGCAAGGGCGACGCGTGCTCTCTGAAGTGTTATCTACGCGCCTTCCCCACTTGCTCATATGACTTTATGTACGTTTCTCGACTAAACACATCGTCGCACTTGATAACTATCGCCGTTGCCGTTAAGACGTCCACTTGTGCGGAACATTTGGTGGGATGACGACTCTCCGAATCCTCGAGACGCCCATTGAAGCTGCGGGAGTCAGCAGTTTGTCGTTGTGAGGATCCTTGATAAATGGCTGGCAGGTTCGTTCGAGATGGACGCGGCAACAACAGAGTGTTTATCGTTGCAAGGCTCTTCGGGTCTGTAATTCTCCTCATCGCTATCGCCCCAGGCACCGTTTCACTCCCTTCCCCAATAGAATTCTTACATGCTATTTCACAGGCAGCCGTAGCATGTGGGAGGCGACTCTAAGGATAACGAAAGTAAGTGTTTTTCGCCGAAAACACCACTGGCGCGCGATCGTTACTGACTTTTACGAGGATGGAAGACGACTGGACGAGAAGGAGCATGTCAGGTTATGGGGTGAAAGAAAGTCCTACTCGCGTGTGTGCCACCCTTGTAACTTTTGCAGAGAGAACAGCGGCATCGAGACCACGAAGGACCAAATATTAGGGCGAGAGCGACTCGAATCGAGTCGGGCGCTCGAAGCGGAAAGGTGCGTATCGGTCTGCAAGGTTAGGGTAGGTGCCGGTACGATACTCCAACGTTAAAACTTGAAAGGATATGCGATTTCAAATTGTGAAACCCTCATGCATTGTCCTGTTTACCCTGAATTGACGTTCCTACTATGTGGTTTAGCCGATAAGTAGGTTTAAGCAGTCAATGCTCAGATAGAAGACACACGAACCGGAACTAGGTGCGGAAAAACTCTCATGAGGACGTTACGCAGACCGCAACTGGCGACGCGCGTCAAAAGCTTACTTTTCGACCCTAACGCAACGAGGCACGGAATACTGCTGCCATCGAACATTTACCAGAACCAGTGAGCTCGTAAAAGAGAGGAACTCGGACAAGTGGGCCTCAATCGGCGCTCAGTTCGCCGGCGGCGAGCCTCATGGACCACGCATGTTCAGTGCTACTTTTTCCCATTCCGAATTTTCTCTCTCTGTGCAGTGAATTCTCTTGTAGCTGCGAACGGTTGTGCCAAACAAACAGACAAGTTATAATAGGTATATAAGAGGCGGACGTGGCTTCGTCTTTCCAATGGTCCGCCTCTTGGATGGACAATCAGCCATGGAGCTTTCAAACAATCTCCACAACAACGTTGACTCTAGCTCTCAGCCTGCGCGTCGTGTCCACAGGATGAGAAACATACACCCATGCCAAGCCTGTAAGCGGCTGCATCGTAAAGTACGTGTCAGGCATATCCTTTTTTTTGAGCCGAGGGAATTTATACTCACCATAAAATTTCGTACGACTCTGATCTTCGTGATTCAAGTGCCATGGCGGATATCCATGCAAAGGCTGCCAACGCTCTAGGACGGCTTCGCATCATGGCACCTGCAAGCCAACGAATCTACCCCCGTTTCCAGATGCGGCGGATGGTGTAAACGCCCCTGGAAATCTCTTGCAGAATAACGAATTTGTGAGTAGACCGCTGCTGTCGATCGTTTTAATTCTCTGAGTTAACTTAATACCCCCAGGTCAATCAACGCAATATTATGGAAGTCGACGCAGAGATTCTCAACTACTTCTCAATGTCGGACTGGCAAACGGGCCAATTCACCACGTAGCTGTGCGTCGAATTCCTGTGGCATTGGATTTTCGATCTGATGTTGCGAATCCGAGTCGCGTCAACTTCCATACATCCATCCATGTGTATCGCAACAGGCAGTCTCTACGAGGATTGGCTCAAGATTCTGTAGCTTGAATCGTGTGTTGAAGATTTTCCGGAAGTCTTTAAGACGTGCTCTTTGCATTGCAGTATGCTCGCAAATTTCATGTAAAGGATTCAAGCGGGCAGTTGAATTCTTCATATCCCAAGTTCTGTTCAAACAAATTGATTCACAGGGCCTTCACGCTCCCGAGATGGCACCACTATCATATACATGTATTTGTGCATCAGAATCAATTATCAAAGATGTTTCGAGGCCTCCAGCTCATAATTAAATATCATGTCATCATCGTGAAGTGCGCAAGTAAGCGCCAAAAGCTGTGCAAGCGTCTGTGGAAACCGTCAAAGCTGTGCTGCTTACCGGTGTCCAAATGCCGGGCCGGTGTTCTCTGAATTGCCGATCGGCGACATTCGGGACGACGACAATTACCGATGCCGAAACTCCGAGTTCCTGGTCAACTTGAACTTGAACTCTCGTGGCAGCGAGCTCTCTGGCACCCACAAACCAACCGTCGTCGAGACTGTCATGCTTACAGTCGAAATCGGATTCGCGAAATCAACGACACTTAAACTGAAACGAAGCCACAAGTTTTCTTCTAATCATTCGTCGACTCGGAGTGGTCAGGTCGATCGACGTCGAACGACGATGGCGATCAGTTCATGAAAAAAGGACTCGGTGCCCTCAAGGAGCTTCATCGAAACGATCACCTCACTTCGTACAACAGCGACTCAAATGGATCCTCTATGGAAAAAGTCTGCGTCGATCGCTATTAGGAATTTTTCGATGACCAAGGCACTTTACGATGATGAGGGAGACAGAGGTCGTACAAGGCAAACGTCGTGAGTACTATCCTACCGCCGGTGTTCGGACACTTAAGCTTGTAAACGCTATATCTCTATGAAATGTCCATCAAATGCCATGAAATTAGTACCGTTTGAACGTCCTGGATCTCACCTTTCAAATGGTGAAAGTTTTGTAGCGGTTCGGGCGTGTTGTCGAGCTTGAAAAATAAAACGCGTCGACAAGTCGTTAGCTCGTCCGACCGGTAGTGTTCGGACACTTTCCCACCACCGAAAGTCGCGGATGCGAACTTTTTGATGTTTCGGTTCCCACGGCTCCCATCATCTTGGATTTCGGACACATCTTCAGTTTGAGTAGCTCGTAAATCAATCCGCATCTGTTCTCGCTGTGAATTTGTCTTTATATTGTACAGCACACTCATCTCTACCTAATAAGCAAAAATCAAAAGAAATGGTGAAAAAACAGGCGAGAAAAGGTCAAAAGCATTACTAGTACCAAAACTCACCATGTTTTGAGCGGTTTGCAATGCATTTCACGTCGATTTTTGCAGCTGTTTCTTGATATTCTAATACTATAGAATCCTCTCTACACAATGCACCAAGAATCAAGGAAATAGGTGGAGAAACGAGCGAGAAAAAGTCAAGTGTCCGAACACTACCGGTGTCCGAACCGGCCCGCAGGGATAGTAACGGTTTTTTCGGACATGATATGCTCAACTCTGATAATTCAAAGTGAGTTGTTATACATGTATACCTCCGCGGATCTCACTTGAGCGCTTCAAGTCGAGAAAGACGTCAGCAACAGGGGTGCATCGCGTGCTCGCCCAACCTGGCGTTCTTCAAGTTTGAACGGGCGCATCATGACGGACTTTGCGTGAAGATACTACAAGTACGACTACGGGACGAGGTCATTTCGGGCCGAACTGGACAACAAGCACGTTTCCGTCAATCGCAGCGCGAACTAGAGCATCGCGCTCAATCTCCCGCGACTCTTGCTCTTTTTTTAAAATCAATACCGTCCGTCGCCTATGCGATGAAAGTCTGGCTTCATATATCAATCAAAACTCTAGCAAACATTTCATGGTTTACATTGATCGTTAAGCACCGTCTCGGTTTTGATATGCTGACACTGGTACTTCGCAGAACTCCAATTAGTCGAATATTTCGTGGACATTGCACCTACGACATGTACGGCACTCTATACGGTGGCCCAGAACCGCCAGCTTACAATCGTCGTCGAACAACGTCCGATTTGTGCAGGGAGGGTGCCATCCCCCGATCACCCCTGACGTAAGTCTCTCACACATCATTTTCTTTTATCCTTTGTCGCTCACCGCCATCGCACAGCCGCTCTCCCGCCCTCCCGCTCGCCGTGACTGTCCTGCCCGCCGCCCTCGTCTCCTGCCCGTTTCTACTTTGCATAAGCCCGGGATAAGACCTACATAGGAGTTTTCAGGTGCATAGATTACGATTCTGACGTTTGTTTGACACCGAAAGGCGCAGGTATTTCGCCACAAGTGTTCCTGCTCTGTAGGAGCATTTGCAGCATATCTCGGCCGTTTCAAGGTCGTTTGCTGCGTTCTTAGGTGCAGTTTGTAGTCATTCAGAACTACTAACCAGTTAAGTAGGTGCACGCTCACGATGACGTGGGGAAAATGTCGAGGAAAGGGCACAACACACTGCACTGAAATCGCCTTCCGCACCAATTGATCTGCTGTTGCGTGGTACGTTTACCTGGATGTTTTGAATGAGAAAGGCTGACAATTCACTGCTTTACAGATTTATTCTGCATTTCTCTGCAAGGGAATACTCTGAGGATTACTCTTTGAGTTCTTTTTATATTCTACAAGCAATTGAGCGACTGATCTTCTCTCTCAACGTGACATTTGTTTAAATCACTAGTGTTCTAGGCTTCTTGCTACCTTATCCGCAATCTTATTGGACATGCCCCTCCCTGAGAACTGGTTCGTTCTCAATCACTTTTTTGCAATAACTTCGAGTACAGACCTTTTCCTCTAGTACATTTTGCCGCATACCTTGGATTCAAGAGGAGACTGTCTACGTGAAGGACTGATCGGTTCAATAGTCAACCCAACGTTTCATTTTATTTATTCCTAATCTACAGATCTATTTAAAATATCGCAAAAGGCCGTATGCGCAGATGGAACGCAGGAACACTTGAAGTGCTGTACTTCATGTTCACGTTGAGATGAGTCATTTCATTTTTAATGCACTTTCTTTCAGTCTTGAACACGGATGACTCTTCCTCAGGCTTCGCATATTTGAATAATGACACTTCATACGCGCAGACAACGAGTACAGGCGCTCATTTCGATTTATGTTTACGAGGGACACCTAACAATCGGAAGTGGTATGTGAGTGTAGTTTCGATCTCTGTTCTTATCTCCACGGTTTGCGAGCACCAACAAGTGGCAATGTCAGTTCGGCGTGAGCGAGTAGTCTAGGGTTTTTTACCCGTCGACCAATGCATCTGCGTGCTGAAAATGTGCCGCATCCATTGTCGTTGGATGTGAGCAACAGGCCTCATTCTCGATGGAAAGGCGGACTAGTTGTGCAATGCAACTCTGAACATTACATTCGAGCTTGCTTACATTTCCGATCGAACAAGCTATCGAAAGCACTTCAACTAAGTTGTATAGGTTGCATACGCTACGCCTCGCCATATATGTGAAGTTTGGGAAGCTTCGGGAGTCACGGGAATATCAAAAAAATAAAACACTGAAGGTTGAGTCATTTTCACATGCGCTGACTACTGTGAAATACCCAGAGCACCCGTGAGCCCCATATTTTCCGAGGATGTATATTTGGGTAGTTGAGACCTATTATATGCGCGTGCCTTAGAATCAGTACTCGCGTCGAGTTGCGAGAGGCAGTCAAATGCTCATCGGGGTGCATGCCCGACGCGGCTCGGGCGTTGCCGGCGTGACTTTCGAGAGCATTTGCGCTCTTTCGAAAACCACAAACAATTCGATACTTTATGAAGCATGAAACGAAAGTACATTTACCATACGCTGCTCAAACACTGCTACCACATGGAGTATATTAAAGGAAAAATAAAGGAAACAGGCCGAATTTGATGCTTCTTCAATCAAGACTCCCTGGCGGGGACAGGTAAACATGATAAATTCTGTAGCATATTCAATTAATCACCATTTGTATCTCATAAAAACATGTAGAGGAACTCACATAGGCCATTAGATCGATAATCATGGCAATAAGGATGCATTTAAGACTTCCTGCGCCATCAGAGCCTTTACTGGGACATTACAAGCATGATACAGCAAAATAGGGAATAAATTGTGCTAAAGGGGAGGTAAAAGCAGTATTATAAAGATAGTAATGTTTCTGTACTTATCTGAGAGCTCTAGATACAGTTGGAGACAGACCAGCGCCAGGTAGACACTCGGGAGAGCCCCAAGGGTATTTTTTGGTGAGAAGTATGAGATAAATCTGTAAGATAATGCACTATTGACCAATTTTGTTCAAAATTTCAGAGAATACGCACATATGTTCTACCTACATGAAAGCTAGGTCTCCTCTACAAAAAGACAGCGGGATCAGGGTGTAAAGGGGGTTCAACACCCCGTGTTATACCCCTTCTCAATGTTCTCATGCTCATGAAGTGAGCGCGCATCTGTACGTTTCGTTACTACTAAAAGGCAGCTACAGAACGCACCTATGACTACCAAGAACGGCTTCGAAACGGCGGAGATATGGAGCAAACAATCCTGCTCTGCAGGAATGTTTGTAGCGGGTTACCTGTACGTTTTCGTGTCAATATGACGCTGGAGTCATGATCTACGCACCTTAAAACCCCTACCTACACTCTTTCCCGACGTTATTTGAGGCGGAAACAGGCTGGGGACGAAGGGAGGGCAGGATGGCGGCTGTGCAATGGCGGTTAGCTGCGCAAGTAAAAGAAATGATGTGTGGGAGACTTATGTCAGGAGTGATCGGGGGATGGCACCCTCCCTGCACAAATCGGACGTTGTTCGACGACGATTGTAAGCTGGCGGTTCTGGGCCACCGTACTCTATCTCGGAATCATTGGCAACGAGGCGTTCATGTGGTAATGGCAGGGGGAATGTCTCTTCCATTGATTGACCCGCGACTCATGGCGCGGTGTTGGTTGGACTTCGACCGCGATGAAAATTGGAGTGGCGTCCGTCGACGCTCCAATTCCGCCAATTCAACAACACGAGGAAACGGTGATAAGCGCCGTCTGTACTGTCTAAATCTTGTGCTGGATATTATTAACGACTTCAATAGCTCGAATTGAGCGATCAAGAGCAAATGCTGTTGGAAAAAGGTGAATCTCAGAGTGATTGATGATTGACAGGGAAGAAAAATGGTATTGATATTATTGGTAAAGGCATAAATCATTGGAGACCAGAGTTGGAATCCTATTGCGAAGAGTACTCATGGGCGAGGAGATGTATTTTAGTTGCCGAGAAGACTAAAGAGGCTTGCGAATCATATCGAGAACCTCAGCCTAAACCTGGGATCAGCGGGATGTAGCGAGGAAAGCGATGGTGACGTCGCCTCCTTCGGGCCCTCATCCCTAAAAGGAGAGGGCGGATCCGGACGCGAAGCTCTTCCCTTCAAAGGACTATTCATAGCACGAATTTTATGAAGCTAAGTGATATAAAAATGAGCTCGCAAGTCCTCATTTGTTCGACTTCACTAGTCACAACAGCTGTCACCTCTCTTCCTGATCATTGGAAAAACGAGACACATGCATTCGGTCCGCCCCGTTCAAGCTTGCAAGGCAAAGAACGTGCACCCATGTGCCGTTTGCAAGCGTCTTCATCGCAAAGTAAGGTATCAGTTCAGCACTCAACTTGACTTCAAGTTAATGACATCTTCCGCGCTCCCTTCCCCTTGCCGCATTCCACTCTTTGATTTTCGCTATTCAAGTGCCACGGTGGTTACCCGTGCAAAGGCTGTCAACGCTCCAAAACAGCTTAGCATCGTCTCAGCTGCGAACCGACGAATGTTCTCCCCCCGTTGCCAATTGTATTCGAGGCGAGTGTTCGTCCATGGCCTCATGATTGAAATTCAATGGATCATGCTGGACTTCCTCACTTACGCGAGTCACGCCAGATCAATCACTATAACCCCGTGGATATTGATACTGAGTACCTGGGTCTTTGGCAACCGGGTGACGTCGCCTTGTACTAGGTGTGTCCTCTGATTAATCGAGTCAATAATCCACTGACGCATTTCGCGTGGCGCAAGGTGCTTTCTCGTACAGAGGCTGAACATAGGGGTTTTTATTGCAATCACGAGCAAAAGATAAAGGACAGCCGGGCTGTCGGGCACTATGGGTACTCTTTTAGCATATTGACCTAAGATGATTGCTCGCATGTCAGTCACAATCAATGTTGATCTCCTGCACCCCGCCTCGTCTTTCCCCGAACTCGAGACCGTCTTCGAGGCGGGGAAAAACTCGAGGTGCAAGATGGCTGTGCTGACGCTGCTCAGGCGTGTCGTTTTTTATGCGATATTTTTTACAAGTCAGACAAATGAGCGACAAGCATTCAGAGTGTGAACAGCTTTTACGTATTGAGGCTAAGGAGGATAGTGCGAATCGAAAGTACCAACGAACTCAGACCATCTCGCGTTCTGCATTGCTTTCTGCACCGCTTTCTCCTCCGAGTACTGCTATAGTAGTCCCCGCCCCTCCCCTGTCATTTGACCAGCTGGCTGTATTATGATTATTCTCTGTCGTTGGCTTCCAACGCCGTCGTCATGAGTTATACCAGAGCTAAAACATTCAATCAAGTAGCCCTGTCCCCCATACATGTCAGAAGAGGAAGAGAAAAGCCTTCAGCCATGAACGCGTCCGAACCTCGATGGTCTGTGTTGCGCACCGATGCACGCCGTAATCTGACATAGGCGGGCCTCTTTCAGGGATGCAAATCCACCCATTATCAATATATTATAGTTTCTTTCGCGATGGAACGAAATTTGATATCCTGATAGACAACAAAGCTGCTAAATAGAGTTACAGCAGATGGGTAAAAGAAAGGACTAATAACACAAACAGAAAAAAAACAGCTGAATGCAGGATTGTAACATGTAACAATACGCTAATGGATGTGGTCGGACATCATCACACAATATACATACACTCTACGAGTATCGAAAGCACATTGAAAACTTTTGTTGAAATGAGAGAAGAGGAGTGAACCAAGAGACGAGATGACAGGAAGAGATTTAAAAAGACAAACATGAAAGACAAAAATGCGGGAAGAGAGAGAGAGAAAGAGAAAGAGGGAGAGGGAGATGTAAGATAATAAAACAGACACGACAAAGAGGCGACAAAAAAGGATGAACGAAGAGCAAGAGGGGTTAGGCGACTATCATGACCCCGCGACCGACCGTTTGGTTTTTTTCCCTGGCCGTTTTGCTGGAGCTTGATCGTGAGTCGCAGGTGACGAGCCGTCTGGCCCCTGTTTTCGTTTCAGGTTTGAGTGAGCGAGCTGAGGTGTCGAACTGGATGACGCCGACGGTCCAGCTTGCCCCGGCGTCATAGTCGCCGGTGTAGAAGCCATCGTTGAAATTAATGGCGAAGATGTATCGCCCGGAGTGCCATGGATCGGATGCCCTTGGATGACATGGCCGCCTGGTTGCTGCGGAACCGCTGTGGATGGGATGGGGGACGACTGATAGAGTGTCACAGACGGGCTCGGCGCCACGCCGTTCATCCCAGTCATGTCCATGGGCATCATATAATTAGTCAGCCCTGGAAACCGTGAGGGGTCCCCAGATCGAATTTTACTCGCATAGGCCGCGAGAGCCTCTGCAGTAAAAAAGTGAAATTCAGCAAACTAGTAGAAACCGGATGAGAAAAAAAAAGTTACCTCTAGGGCTGAACCCATTCGTCTGCGAGAATTCGTACAGTTCCCCCATTTGCCCAACACTTTCCGCAAGCTGGGGATGCTGCAGCGTAAGTGATTCAGAACAACCATGTACATTCAAAGAGCCACAAACCTCTAAACAGCGCATCGTCGCCTGGGGAATACCGAATGCGTTCACGGGCTCTACAGGTATCGTTGCATGGTCGATGACGATAACCTGCTCGGACCCATCGTCGGTTCGCCCGCCGCTCGCTCTTGAACCCTCGCCTTCTGGAGATGCTGACGATTGTCCACCAATCATCTCGTGTTTGATCCTCGGGGTAACATTTCGAGACGCAGGTGTCGCTTCACTGCGGACTCCCAGAATCGCGTCAAGTTTGAGAGACTTCTCATGTGTCTTTGACTCGAATGTGATGCTCTCGAACTTGATTTGCATTCCCTTCTGAGTGGTCGACACGGGGACCAAATGCGCCTTGAGGGGACCTTTGAGCGTGACAATGTACCCCGTACGATATCGGTATGTCCAAACGCATTCGGGACATTCAATTAGAAATGACGGCACCGGAAATTGAGGCAGCAGAACAGGACGTTCCCGTGCACCGTCTATAGATATACTCATGGAAACCACGCCAGATGAACTTGTCACCTCAAAGAACAGCGGCATGATCCGCGTAGTAATGTCTAAGATGAAAGCGACGTCAGCATATCGAAAGATCGACGGCTTCAGAAGCATCGCGAAAAGCATTCTCAAAACTTACCAAACGGTTTGGCTTCGTTCTGCTGATTATCTTTCCATAATGTAATCTTGATGACACCCGATGGAGTGAAATAATCGTTAGTTCTTGTAGCCCACTCCTTTCTGGAGACCTGTTGCCGTGACTCATTAGTTAATTTAGGTATTAAGCCTGGAGGTTTTTGCGACTCACGTGTGTTCTTGCTTTATTTGATAGCATGTCACTGAACTCCATGAGTCGCAAGATGCCTTGATTTTGTCTATTTCGATCACGACAGGTTAAAAAATGCAAGAGCAGGTTTCAGTTTAACTCACAGCCGTCCGTTCATAGACGCGTTATAGCCAGGAACGGGACCGGAAGTTGATTGGGGGATGTGGGTGCCTTGACCGTCCTGTGATGGTGCTGAAGACCCACCCGATCCCGGTGTTGCAGGCACTCGATTTGACTGTGGTGGTTGAGAAGGACCACTCACGGGCATCCCAGCGCTCGGTGGTATCGAACCAGTACGGGTTGGAGATGCCTGCTGTGACTGGGGTGTAGACTGTCGAGCCTGCTGTTGTCGAGACATTGGACGTTCCGCCGGTGATCTTGCGTTGGCGGGAACACTGCTCAGTGGTGGCGGAGGTCGCGCGCCCGGCGCATTCATTTGCGTGCCCATTCCCATTCCTAACGGCGGCACGCCCCCTCCAGGAGTTGTAGGTAACGGTGTTTGCTGTAGTCGCGGTGTCCCCCGTGGCACCATCGGGCGAGAAGGAGGACGAGGGACCTGCATACCGGGATGTGGTGGTTGCCCCTGCGGCTGCATTTGCGGCGGTTGGCCAAAGCCCTGCTGCGCGCCCGCGGGTGTTGACGGTCGTATCCCTTGCAACGCAGGAGATGCTGTTCGTACTCCACTAGGCGGGGAGATGTGGTGAGGTGTTTGTTGAGAAGGATGATGTTGAAGACCCATATGATGGGGGATCGGAGAAGAGAAGGGTGGATGGGGGGTTTGCTGTACGGGAGGCTGCTGTCGTGACGGTGGTCGTACGCTCCCAGGGTTTGCATAGGGACCGCCCATTGCGCCAGGAGCGCCGCCAATCCCGCCTGGCACACCTTGGTTTTGATTTTGGCGGAGGACTTCAGCAGGAGTCGGGAACTGCGATCTCCCTCCAACAACACCCGCAGAATTGGGAGTTGGGCCACGACCAGGAGGACCCATTCCAGGAACGGGAACAGTACCAGGAGAGCCCATTAAACCAGCCATCGGCATTTGATGCTGCTGCTGCTGCTGAGGAGTTTGTCGCCCTCCAGCCGCGCCGCCTGCGCCCGGCATACCCAAAGGCATGCCCTGCATAACTTGGAAATTGAAAGGCGCGCCAGCGACGCTGGGCGCTCTCGCAACACCAAAGGGTGACTGCGGCTGCTGTCCAACGTGTCCCGGACCGCCTTGCGGAAAACCTGGATTCGACATACCCATCATGCTCGACGCACCACTCGGCCCCGGCATACCGCTCATCCCTTGGCCGCCAGGATTCCCGCCCATGGGGCCGGCAGAACCGTCCTGCACACCTCCCACTCGCGATGCAGAACGCGATGCAGGGCGAGGTGATCCCCTCATTCCACCGCCAACCATGTTCATAGGGGTCCCAGGATGCGACGAGACCATCCCGCTGGAGGTTCCAGGACGAGGAGGGGAGGCATGGTGTGGATGTGGTGTACCTGCCGGCGGATGCATGCTTGTGCCTGCGACGCCATTTCCAGGTCCCGCTTGCGGCTGATTCGGTTGAGACTGTTGTGACGAAGTGGAAGGATGCGGCATGCCGATGCCCAGTCCCATACCATTCATCGCGCCCATCGCGCCCATACTACCCATAATCCCGCCCATCCCCATACCAACTCCCATACCCGACAAATTCATTGGATTTGAGCCTTGTTGCAGGGAGCCCATAGACGAGGGTGACGGATGCTGTTGCGCGGAGTGTGGGTGATTCGGTGTTTGCGGTGGTTGATGCGAATGTTGCGGAGGCATCCCTAGGGGACTCGAAAACGGCTGCTGTTGAGGAATACCTTGCGAAGGAGGATGTTGGTGGTGTTGAAGAGGTTGTATTGGAGGTTGGGACGACGGTGGATGGGGGCCACCTAAGCCACCCATCATATTACCTGGGCCGTGGTTTAGTGAAGGACCACCCAACGACGGTACACCAGAGTTCGAGGGCCCAGCACCAGGAGCCGAAGGACCACGATTCATCATGGGACCGTTCATTGGTATCAGACCTGACATTGGACGCGATGCAAGATGATTAGGGTGGTTTGCATTTTGCTGAGATTGCGGGTTCAGCGAGCCCATGGGCGATTGATTTTGAACAGAGCCTAAAGGACCTTGAATCATACTCATGTGTTGTTGCTGCTGCTGCGATTGTGGCATGTGAGGGCCGACGTGCTGACCAGGATTGGGCTGATTTTGATTCATCGACGAATTTTGATTCGACATCGCCTGGTTCTGCAGCATATGTTGCTGTTGTTGAGAAAGAGCCATATCTCGAGGCATGCCACCCGCGATGTTGGCCCCGTTCGTAAGCTGACCTGGTCGACTTGGACTTGTATTGATGCTCGGAGTGTTTCCGTTTGACGGTTGTTGTGAGCCAGGAATTTGATTTCCCGGTGGGCCTTGAGGACTTGAGCCTTGCGGCGGGAATGGCTGGGGCGATTGTTGTGCACCTAGCTGCGCTCGACGGAGTTGCAGTTGCTGCATCTGTGCCATCGTCATCCCAGGCATACCCGCCATGGGTATATTATTACCGGCAAGACTGCCCATCGCGCCGCCTGCACCACCGCCAGGCATGCCCATGCCTCCCATTCCCATCCCGCCCATGCTCATCCCGCCTTGCGATGCTGAAGGCGTCCGTCTGACCATGCCCGTCATTTGCGGCATCTGCATACCAATATTCATCGGGTTTAAGGCCTGTTGCGCATTTGGGTTCGACGTCAATGGCATCGCTCGTCTCACCATACCCGCCGCCGAGTTCGGTGGGCCTCCCTGTGCGAGCGACGGGGGCTGATTCTGACCCATCCCGGGCTGCTGCGGCTGCTGAGGCATCTGGCCACCAACGCCGCCGCCGCCGTACATGGGAGGTGCGCCGCCCATGGGTACGTTCGGGACGGGATTGAGGGCGCCCATGGGCGGAGCGACTTGCGCGGGGTTGGAAGGCGGGATGGAACTGTTGTTTTGCATAAGACCCATAGGTGGCTGGGCTTGATTGCGCTGGAACTGCTGAGGGATATTGGGAGGGTTATTCGGCGGAAATTGCGGGTGCTGCTGAGGATTTCCCGGTGTCGGGTTTGGGAATCCTGGCGTATTGGGTTGTACATGATGGACGCCATTGAGGTTGTATATCGGTGGTTGCTGCTGCCGGACTCCATTGCTCATGGTTAATGCGGGGGAGGAGGCGGAGGAGTTTGAATGCACCGCGGTAAGACTTTGGATATTAGAACTTGGGAACGCTGGCTTATGCGGTGGATCTGCCTTCGCGGGAAGAGAGTGTAAGTGGGATTCTGTCAAAGTTTGCGTGTAGGACATCAAACGAGGTGAAAGGAGGACGTCTGTGGTCGCGCGTGCGTCCGGGGCATGTACGACAAGCCTTGGACTCGTTGGAGGGCGCGACGGGGCAGGATTGTCGTCGACAAACGGTCGGCGAGGAGAGGTTCTAAGAAAGATAAGTCAGGGAGGCCGTCAAGGGCACGGGAGGGGAAGCGTACACGAACAAGAGATGGGATCAGCGGAGCGACACGAGCAGCAAGTCCTGGCGGTGCGCTGGTCTTGATCAAGGCGACGGTAGCAACGTCGATGGCAAGGACGACGACGACGACGAGTGGGGGCCCAACGCTGTCGACGATGTCGAGAACAACGGCGGCGACGACGAGCACGACGGCGAGCACGATGCAGAAAGCGGGCGGAAGGCGCGGGTTACGGCTCCCTTCCCACGTTCACTTTCTCCCCCAGATCTCCCCACAAAATTATATTCAAAAGACGCAGATTTTTCGAGCATTTCAATCTCGCATTTCGCGATTTCTTCACCGTCTTTCCCGATTTCAAAAAGGCGCTTTTTGCGATTTGTTTGTACAATGGGCGAAGGAAGCAATTTGGGCGTGACGCGGCGGTACACGGTGTCCATTTTCCCCAAAGCGGGACCCCAGAGCACCTGTCCACGCTCAGAATTTTGAAGGTGAGGTCGACACCGACGAGCACGACGACGACGCCATGGTCCGCCAGTTCAAGTACCACGAGCAGAAGCTCCTCAAGAAGGTCGACTTTTTAAATGTGAGCTTAATGTAACTCCCAAATCTCTGCTTTCTTATAGCAAAAAAAGTGGAAGCAGGATGCCAATCTTCGCGAAATAAAAGTCATGCGGCGGTACCACATCCAAGACCGCGCCGACTACTCGAAATACAACAAACTCGCAGGCTCCATGCGCGCCTTAGCACATCGCATCTCTCTCTTACCAGCCCAGGACCCCTTCCGACACAAAATGCAAGCAGCCATCCTCAACAAGCTCTACGACATGGGTCTCCTCTCCGCCATGCCCGCCAACTCCCCGCTCTCCGATATCGAGAACAAGCTCACCGTCAGTGCATTCTGCAGGAGACGGCTCGCTGTTGTGATGTGCGCGAATCTGAAGATGGCGGAGTCGGTCAGCGCGGCGGTGAAGTTTATTGAACAAGGACATGTGCGGGTCGGTCCAGATCGTATCACGGATCCTGCGTTTTTGGTCACTCGGTAAGTGACTCCCCCCCCCCCTCTCTATCCCTCAGCTATGCTGAAGGATACGTTTGTCAGTCATATGGAGGATTTCGTGACTTGGGTGGATACTTCCAAGCTCAAGAGAACGATTATGCAATATAACGACGAGGTTCGTCAAAAATTGCGCCATACGATATTGCATGGTCGGCTGACTGTTACTCTCATAGCTCGATGACTTCGATCTCCTATGAGCTTCTTGAAATCTTTGAGACGACAGGGCACACCTGTTTCGTCACAGTAGCAGACGCTCTCTGCGCGATGGCACGCCAGCTCTATCAACCGAATTCAGTCGCACTAAAGGAACTTGAGAACGGAGCTCATGCTTGTCATGGGACGTCGACTCGACCGCGCGAAGGCACCCCAGAATGCGACCTTTCTTAGTGGAGGCACAATAGGTCGCCGGAGTATTTTAGAGTTCGCGAGGACACTCAGGTTGCAAGCATCTGTCCATCATCATTCCCCAGCTCGAACTCGACCTGTTTAAGTCCCTCTGTCATTTTCCGACATTAGTAATATTGCAGTGGTTAGCTATGTTTTTGTTCCGTGTATTCGGGTGGCTTTTCGACGTTGAAGAATCAAGGTAGACACCTGCTCAACAAGCCTCGACTCCCCCCTTCGTACGCTCAGGATCTCGGTTCGCAGCTCTGCAAGAGAGTGTTCAAATTCATTTCCAATCAGACCGACATGTCATCCCTGTCAGACAAGAAAGCGAAGACCACAAAACGAAGCTGCCATTCCGCGAACGAAAATTTGAGTTTCGACCGCCAATTGGTCAGAATCACCTTTCTTGACAATGCTCACACAGCCACACAAACCTTAAATTTGGAATTAGCACAGGTTTTTCTCCCCGAGTCAGATGGCAACGCCGCACCCTTGCTGCGAACCTGAGTTCGGATTCCGGAGGGCCTTCTGATTGCTCGCAGCACGGTGGTTGTCTCTCTTTATCTCAAACCACGACATCCTTGGCTCGCAGTTCAGCTCAACTCTTCCCATTAAACAATGTCCGCTAAATCAAACTCGAAGGAAACTGTGACGAACAAGGTCGAATACGACGCGAAAGCGAACGATGTGTCGGCCGTCACCGTTTACCAGACGGACAGGGCAGAAGTGAGTTGTTAAAGATACTGAAAAGTCGACGTTTAATCATAACCTCTCTCAAGGTGAAAAGGCGCATCAAGGTCGACTTGCTCGAGGGCCAGAACGATGTAGAAATCATCAACTTGCCGAGTTGTCTCGAGGAGAGTTCCATTCGCGTGGATGGAATTGGGAATGCCACTATATTTGATGTGATTTATCGTGAGTCTACCAGAGTCGTCCTTATTGTAACCTTTCACCTCATCTGGCACCTCTTAGATCCTTGTCCTCCCATTCCGTTTCAACTGCGGAATGAACGCTTGCAGGACCTCGTAGCCCGCCAAAAGGAATTGTCTTCCGAAATCGAGATCGTAAAACGACAAGCGGACGTGCTCCTCGACTACTCGAAGTCTCTGAGCGGCAAAGACACAACAACGGAGCAACTTGGAAGCTTCTTGGACGTTTACGCAGCACGCCAAGCCCAACTCGACGAGAAGAAGTCCAAGCTTCAGGCTGAGCTCGCAACCGTGCAACAGCAAGCTCAAGAGAAGATCAATTCATACAATATGGACGTGACGAACATGACCTCGCGAGGTGCACGCGTCACCGTGATAGTGTTCGCAGAGAAGGAAGGACCTGCGGAATTGTTCTTGACATACCTCGTCTCGAGGGCGTCGTGGACACCGCAGTACGACCTGCGTGCGGACGTCGCTCCAGACTCGAAGAGCGAGAATTCCGTCCTCATACATTACCGCGCGTCCATTGCCCAGAAGACGGGCGAAGATTGGAACGGAGTCGAGCTCACGCTGAGCACTGCCTCCCCCTTGCTGGGAACCAACATCCCGTCGCTCAAGCCGTTGTGGCTCGAAAAGGAGTATCGCGGCGTACCAATTTCATCCTCGAGGAAAATGAAACGCTCTATGTTTGCGCTCTCTCTTCCTACGCGTGAGCGCGAGCGCGACACGACACGATATGCTGAGGAATCCGATGAGGATATGGGTTTCGAGCTTGAGTCAAGCATGATGCAATTGCAAGCAAGCGTTGGGAATTCGCTCGCCCTGAGTGCGCGTCCTCCAGCCCCCATAATTCCTCTGTACAATGAATCTGATATAGCAGAGGGCGCAGTCAGTGCGACGTTCACCATCCCGGGCCTGTCGACAATCCCCAGCGACTCTGACACGTCGCAGCAAACCCACAAAGTCTCCATCTCCGAAATCACCCTACGCGACGTCAGCCTTGAGTGGATAACCGTGCCTAAAGACCAGGCTTCCGCCTTCTTGCGCTGCAAAATCAAGAACACGTCGAAGTACATCCTTCTCCCGGGAAAGGCGAACGTCTTCCTCAACGGCAATTTCGTCTCGAAGTCCAAGATCCCACACGTCAGTCCGCAGGAGTCGTTCTCGTGCTCCCTTGGCATCGATCCCGCTGTCCGCGTTACGTACCATCCGCAGACAAAGAAGACGAGGTCGTCGGGGGGCTCCGTGTTGACTCCCCTCACGGCGAAGACGACGACGACCCTATACGAACAAGCGATCTCTATCAAAAACACGCGCCAGTCGCGTGTTAGTCGCCTCATCCTCAAAGAACGTATCTTTATGTCGCTCGACGCGCGCTTCAAGGTTAATCTGCTCGAGCCCCGTGCGCTAGCGTCTGCGAACAAGGCCGCGAAGAACGCGTTGGTTGCCGTCGCTGAGGGAGTAAAAGTGCAATGGGCATTGAGGGGCGAGGAGGAGGAAGAGAGCACTAAAAAGGAGGAACTGACGGCGGATACTGCTTTCGGGCTCATGGACTGGGTCATCGGTATAGAACCTGGCTCTACCATTGACGTGAATTTCTCCTGGGAGGTCATCGCACCTGCAGGAGTGGAATGGGAGACGAACTAATTATCAAATTGGCTGAGAAGGACATAGGGAGGTTCAGGGCTATGTGGAAATTCTTTTTGATTAGGACAAAATGTAAATTTTAGTTTTATCTTGTTTGTACATTATGTGATGCACCTTGCTTGTCAACTTTCTTCCACTGCCAGGAACTTTCAATGTTTCATGCTTTACGGCACGCGTGACAACGTCATGCATCGACGGAGTCAATTAGCACTGCCACATAGTGTATTCGGTTCAAAAATAGAAACGTGTTCCTTCGCCAGGACTGCGAGCCTACGTTGATCGTGACTCTCTCTCTTCAACCACGACGACGACGACGACTTGAACTACAGACGCGAAGACTTCGAATCGGAATGGCAGACACAGATACATTGGTCGGAAACACTGAGACGAACAAGGTGTTGTACGACGCGAAGCGCAACGGTGTCTCATCGGTTACTGTCTTCCAGGCGAACCGCGCAGAGGTGAGACGCGACCTTCCTACCCACCTTTAGACCATCGAATCTGACAATTCTATACTTTACTAGGTCAAGCGAAAGATAAATGTGGCATTGAAAGAAGGACAAAATGATGTCGAAATTACGCATCTCCCTTCCTGCCTCGAGGAGAGCTCCATACGCGTAGACGGGATTGGAAACGCTACGATTTTCGACGTAGTCTACCGTGAGTATTTTCTTGAGAGGTCACTTATTCGAAGATTTTCCGACGTTTTACACTGTAATTAAGACCCACCGCCTCCACTTGATGACAAGAAGCGCAATGAGGCAATCAAGGATCTCGAAGAAAACAAGGAAAAACTTACTTCGGAATTGAACATCGTGAACCGCCAATCCGAAATGCTTGTCGAGTACTCGAAGACGATGACGAGCAAGGACGCCAGTGCAGAGCAGCTGGAATCGTTCCTCGAGCTCTACGGTGCTCGCCAAGCCAAGTTGAACGAGAGAAAAACTGAGATTGACGAGAGCATCAACAAACTTACCCTGCAGATCAACGAGAAACGTATGGAACTGAACTTGGACGAAGAGAGCATCACTAAATGCGGTGTTCGAGTCACCATCGTCGTCCTCGCCGGCGCCGACGGGGATGCCGAGCTGTCTTTGACGTACCTCGTGGACTCGGCATCATGGACACCTCAGTACGACCTACGCGCGAACATTGCGCCCGACACGAAGAGCGAGAGCTCCGTTGCAATTCACTACCGCGCGTCAATAACGCAGACGACTGGCGAAGACTGGGCAGGCGTCGAGCTGACTCTGAGCACCGCCTCGCCTCTGCAAGGCACGGACATACCGACCCTCCAGCCGTTATGGATTTCACAGAAACCCGAATATCGCAGGAGTCTAGCTCCGCAAGCTGCGCGAAAATCGGCTCTCTTTTCGTCGATGGCCTCCGGGCCTTCCGTGGGGTTCCCGGCTGGTCTCAACGTGCGAGGTGCGATCGCGAACGAAGGCGCCATCAGCGCGACCTTCACCATTCCCGGCCTTTCCACCATTCCCAGCGACTCGCAGAACGCGCAGCAGACCCACCGCGTCTCGATCGCAGAGCTCGACTTCCCCTCCGTCGACCTCGAGTGGATTTCGGTTCCCAAGGAGACGCCCTCCGCGTTCCTGCGTTGCAAGGTGAAGAACACGTCCAAGTATCTTCTCCTTCCAGGCCAGGCGAATGTTTTCATGAACGGAAGCTTCGTCTCCAAATCCCAGATCCCGCACGTGAGCCCGCAAGAGTCATTCTCGTGCTCTCTGGGCGTCGACCCTGCGCTCCGCGTCACGTACCACCCCCAGACGAAGCGTGTCAAGTCGTCTGGCACCGCAGTGCTCTCACTTTCAAACAAGACTACGACTTCGACGTTCGAGCAGGCCATCACGATCAAAAACACGCGCCAATCGCGCGTGCATCGTTTGCTCCTCCGGGACCAGGTGCCCGTCTCGAGCAATTCATCGTACAAGGTCAATTTGCTGGAGCCGCGCTCCTTGGCTGCGAATGCGAAGGGCGCAAAGAATGCTGCAGTGCTCGTTACGGAGGGTGTTCGCGTACAGTGGGCTTCAAAACGCGAAGAGGACGAGGAAAGCAAGGTTCCTGCTGAGGATCTCACTATGGACACTGCGCAGGGATTAATGGAATGGATCATCGAGTTGGAGCCCAGTGCTACCGTTGACGTCAAAGTTGCATGGGAGGTTTCTGCAGCGGTGGGTGACCAGTGGGTCGTGAGGAACTGATTGGAAAGGTGGCATTATTTTTGTACAATGCAAAATCCGGACATGGTTGGATCGCCGTACTAGTAGTCTATTTTGAATAACCTCTTGACAGACTTTTGATGTACCGTCCTTGGGAGTCTGCGCAATCAGCATTGCATTGCTAATTCTCGACTCCGGGAAACCCATTGATATTACCTTCCTTAAGGGTAGAAGTTCCGGAATTTGAAGCTCACGCAGGAAGAAGTCTGGCAACGATCAAAGGCTTGTGACGGAAAGACTATAACACGCTGAAAATGACGAAAATCTCTGACTTTTCGTAAACGACACAAATACACGACTCTATCGAAGACCTACACCTATCCATTACAAAAGCGTACATTCGTCACAATTCAATCTATTTCTAAATTGATTCCAATTCACCACCTACAACCAATACAAGCGATTAAAGCGACAGGCTTTGAGGAGGAGGGAGAGCTGGTTCCCCGAGAGGTGTAACATAACAAGATGATAGACCACCATCGACTTTAAAGTCAGTACCCTACGATCAAGACAGTCACTTTCGTACTAGCATTTATGCGTGAAAAAAACAACTTACAGTCATGTAGCTGCTTTCGTCGCTTGCAACTGTGCAGAGTTTGGGTCAATCATGCAGATTATCTCAAGGACATCTTGAACAGAGTGTGAGAGGTACTTACGGAAAAGCGCTGCCTTAGCTAGTTCGACGGCTTCGCCGAAGCGTCCCATGGGCAGGTGCACTAGCCTCCTCTCGCGCTTCTCCGTCGTATTAAGGAAGTCCATCAAGAGCGCTTTCCGAAAGGTATTCAGATCCTTCGCGCATATGGAAGTAAGCATCACTCACGAGTTTTGAGAGGTCCACTACGCAAAAAGATATCATCAGCTAATATTAGATGATTAAATGCGTGTCGAACTTACGGGCACAGCGAGTTTAACCTAATTCCTTCCCTCGCGTGAACCATCGCAAGTTCACGGGTCATTGCAAGGACGGCCCCCTTTGCCTCATTCAGCATATCTATAATAAAGAAGAGTCAGATTAGCCTCACCTTAGACGCCGTATCTAAAACCATCTTTCATCTCAGTATACAATCACCATCAAGAAGAAACGCATATGCCGCAAACGTAAAAGTGCACGTACACGCCAACTGGGGAGTCGCCGCGCCCATAATGGCAACAAAGCTTGCAGTATTGATGATGCTCCCGCCGACATGGAGTCCCTTTGCTTCGTCCGTGGGGTTCTTCCTCATAGCCAGTATCGCGTACTTGCAGCCCCACCAGACGCCCTTGAGGTTGATCTGCATTGTCAAATCCCAGATGCGCTCTTCCGTGTTCAGCGCGTTGTCGTCTGCGGGGTGCATGATGCCGGCGTTATTGAACTGACAAGAACGAATGGTCAGTGTTTCAAGTGACATCAAATCAATAGTCGTAGAAAAGCCGTACCATGACATCCAACCTGCCGAATTTCTCGACCGCAAGATCCACAGCTGCCTTGATATCGTCTTCCTTGCCGACATCTGCTTTCGTCGCGACTGCCTTCACGTTTGGCGACTTTTCCGCGATGATCTTTACTACGTTCTCAGCTGCTGCCAGATTGATGTCGACCAGAACGACATTCGCGCCTTCCGAGGCGAAAAGAATTGAAGATTCAAGACCAATACCACTTGGATATCACGACACGCGATGTGAACACGAGCATGCATGCGTCATATATGCTATACCTACGAACCGGCTCCAGTGATCAGTGCAACCTATTTCGACATTAAATTATGCGATCTATGAAATATCCGCGATGCTTTACCTTGTTTTGTAATCTGCCAGGCATGTTTGAAGTGTCTTAAACTGAACGACGTGGTGGTTAGAGCAAGAGGGGCAACCGAAAGAGATCGAATCGCCTGATAACTTGAGCTCGCCACGGCCCGAAACCCGGCGATTGCCTCTCATTGGACACGGGGATGTATTGCACAATTACTGCTTATTATAAAAGCTCATAAATTCTGTTGTTGTTACACTGTACATGCATATGATTACAAAGTACGAAGGGACAGCGAAGGGGCAACCTATTTACAACTAAAGAACTGAACAGATCGAAAATGTTTCCAGCAAAGCTGCACATACGCATTACATTGTACATTGAATGAACATAATAACAACTAACCACAACACTACCGAGTGACTATGACTTGGGGGAGAGGGGACTGGGGGCCTTCGAGAATTCGGCCCCCTGCTCTGGCGCGCGATCGGTGAGGCGGCTCGCCCGACCGCGCTATCAACAAGGTGTGGGTGGGTGGGGAAAGAAAAGTTGAGGTTAGATAGGGGAGGACGACAGCGAAATCAGCTGGTCTGCTCAATGACGACGACGGCGATTCGACGTTGTCGTGGTACGTGTACAAAGAGCGACCACGCTTCTTTCGCACGTTGCTGGAAACAGAACTATTCACGGGTTTCCCCGGTCTAGTTCCTCCTCGATGTCTCCACCCATCGCATTTACGTATTGCATCAAGAGACCAGCTTCAAATCATGAAGACAAGAAATTGAACGGTGCCTCTTCAGCGTCCAAGCCAGGCCGTGCTTCTCGGCCGGTATAAACGGATCCTACGTGGAATGAGTAAGTTGATGACATTAGAAAACGAGATTGCAGCTTACCGGGTATTTCTCGGAAATATATTCTGTCCAGAGCAAAGCGTCGTAAACTTCCTCGTCACTCAACGACTCGCTCTGAAGCAAAAGATGAGTCAAATTTAAGGCACGCGAGAAGGAAAGAGTAAAAGTGACGTGCATGTTGTCCAAGTATTTGACGAACAAGGAGTTCGTCAACAAATAAGCGGGCAAGTCGGTCGGATTCCTGCATAAAATCAATCGTGCGTCTCCGCTTCGCTTTCCGCTCGTCATCGATCTTCTCAAGTTGTTGATGCCATTTTCGCCATTCTTCGAACTTTGCTTCATCCAACCCGCGGCCACCTCGCCCTTTGTTGATCGCTGCCCACGATTCTCGACTCTAAAAATTTATTAGCAAACACGAAATTTTACGCAATATTCTCACTTCAACCTTAGAATGCTCTCCGGCGCTCTCAGTTGAGGCGACAGATCCTCTTCGTTCGTTCCTGCTAGCTTGCAATGCGATTTCGATTCCCCACCATTCTTCGTTTTCGGCCCCAGAAATGATCGACGACATTGGTATTTCCGGTTCGTCGTCAAGTACTTCTTCAAAAGGCTTCTTGCGAGCGTTATTTGATCGAAGAAAGGCAACGAGAGGTTTTCTTTTACTTACGCGAACTTGTGCCTTGTTCTTCCCTTTGTTCCTATCGAAGCTGTCAGAGCCACTTTCTGGGCTATCGAGAGTATTGAAATCGTCCGGAGTTACAGGAGGGCTTTCGTCCAAAAGACTCGGGGTGTACGTGTCATCGACATATTGCTGGAACATCTGTGTTGATGAATCCTCGGAAAGAGAGGGACTCGCTTGTAAACTTGATGATTGAGAAGTCATTTGACGGGGACTCGAGCAAATCGAAGAGTAATCGGAAGAGCAAGTACTTGAGCGAGAACGCGAGACATATCGTATCGGAGACGAGAAGAAATCTTTTATAGCTGAGAGTCGGCGTGGACGGGAGGTGGTGGGAGATGGGCTTATGGTGGTGGGTGGCATCTCCAAGTCGGACACGGCATCGTCCTCGATTCTTCTACCCTCCGCAAAGTCTTGGTCGTATTCGGTAAAAGTCTTGAGTAAGCTCGAGTCTATATCGTTTTGATTCCGCGCTTCAGAGTACGAGTTTGCAGCAATGCTTGATCCAAGACTGGTTCGGACGTCGCGTGTTCGTGGATGGCAAAGCGGGGTCAACTGTTCACCTCCGTCTTCTTCCTGAGTCGAAAGTAACGAGAAATACGAGTCGGAGTTGGGTTCGTCACAACTAATGTCGCGTTGACTAGGCCACTTCATCGTCAACGTGGTGGTAGTAGGAAGGCAAGAAAGTCAAAGAGCTTGAGGCATATTATGTACGTGATGCTTGCGCTTGTTTGGGTTTATGGAAACTGCCAAACAAGTGATCGACTTCGCGAATTGCCTTCGAAAATACTTGAAATCTTACAGTGACCTCTTGATATGTCTAAAACGATAGACGATCGCTTCGAAGCATTGAGGCAACTCACTGAAAACGATTCCTCCTCTGAAGCTGGCCCTTCGAACTCTCGCAAGATTGGAGCAGAAATCTCGGACGATGGCGAAGGCGAGGGGTCCGACGAGGAAGGAGAGGATGTAGGAGAAGAGGGCGACGGCGACGGAATGGATCCTGAAGGACTTTCAGCACCAGGAGACTCAAAGGTCGTAAAGCCAATCACTCCCGAGGCTCTTGCGGCATTCAATGCTGCACAAGAACGGACTGGCATAATTTACATCTCGCGCATCCCGCCTGGCATGCGACCAACGAAGGTGCGGCACCTCATGAGTGCCTTCGGGGAGGTCGGAAGAGTTTACTTACAACAAGAAGGTGCGTGCTAAGCCCTGTATATAATAAAACAACTCGAAAGCTAATTAAATGCATCTTGCAGATGCAAAGCGGGCGTATCTGAGAAAGAAGTTCACCGCGACGAAGAAAGCGCATTTCACGGAAGGTTGGGTCGAGTTCGCGGACAAGAAAGTTGCTCGTTCTGTTGCATCGATGCTGAACGCTCAGCCTATCGGAGGGAAGAAAGGTTCTAGATGGCGAGACGACGTGTGGACCATGAAATACCTCCCGCGTTTCAAGTGGAATATGCTAACGGAGGCCATCGGTGAGTAAATTTGTTGAGATTCTTATTACTATTCAATAACTCCGGTTCCAGCACACAAGTCGGCCGAAAGGACGGCTCGTCTGCGAGTTGAGCTCGAGCACTCCCGAAAGGAGCAGAAAGAATACCTGCATAACGTAGAACTCGCTCGAGTGCTGGACAAGCGCGCCAAGCGGAAGCGGGAGAGTGGCAAGACGGAAGATATCGCGGAGGAGGGCGAATCGACAGTGTCTTTGAAGAAAGTGAAGGCACAGAACTCTTCGAATGCCGAGCGCCAGAATTCAGATCGAAGAAGGAAGAAGGGGCAGGAGAAAGGGGATGCCGACTCGGAGAAAACCAAACATCTTCAGACCGTTCTTAGCAGTATCTTCTGACCATTCTGTATCGCTCGTTCGCTATGTTTATGGATTCTCTTAACTTTATTCGAAGTTGGGAGTGCAAGTCCAACAATATAACACAACTGATAAATACACAAGAACACTCGACTTGGTGAAAGAATATTCGAATATGGGTAAATAGGTTCTAACTACTCAATACTGCAACTCCACGTCTCCCTCAGCAACGAGATCCATGTCGTGATAACTGACTCGTCGACCAGCCGCCGCCCTAGGATCCTCCTTCGCATCTGGTGGCGGGGGCGGGGGCGGCCCTCCACGTCCATTTCTCCTCCCTCCAGGTGGACCCGACTCGACAGGTGGAGGTGGCTTAGGCGGAAGGCCCTCAATCCCATGCCCACCATCGGCACGGGGAGGAGGCGCTTCATGTCCAGGAGCATACCCTCCAATCCTGTCGCCAAGTCTCCGACCTGAAGATAAAGGTGGTTCGTCTCGTAAGCTTCTAGCAACAGGAGGTGGCGGAGGGAGATATCCGCCGTGATAACCATAGGCATCCCATCCGCCTCCGCCACCATATGGAGGAGGGAAAGCCTGTGGCGGAGGAAAGCCACCATAGTAAGGTGGGGGCATACCCCGACCGTGATCCATGAACGGCGGAGGAGCCTGTATACCAAATGCCTGAGGCGGAGCGGCCTGAGCGTTCCCAACCAAAGGTGGTGGATGAGTAAATGGTTGGATGCGCTGTGGATCGAGAGCAAAATTATTAAAGTACGAGAGCTGTAAATCGAAATCGAAACAATTAGAGCAGAAGTCATTCCATGAAGAACTGCACATACATCATCCAAAACTTTCAGCAATTCGCTATGCTTATTCGCAATGTGTTTTTCCACGAACGACGTCGCTTTGAACAACTTCAGACACGTCTTACACCTAAATTTACCCTCATCCTCTTGTTTAATGAACGGCTCGACAGCCTTCGTCAGCTCACTAGGGATTGTCAGGAACACTCTACAGAAACAAGCGAGTTTACTCACTCATCATACTTCTTTCCTCCGTATTCTCGAGCATCCACGCCATCTTTGTTCAGAAGAAGTGCTATTTTGCCGTCTAGCCAATCCAGCCAGCGGTCGTCTTAATTGCTTGTGAGTGATAAAAATTTGAACAGAATGATGTATAAATACCGTTCCGTTTCCAATCGCGACCATCCACATTACTTTTGTCGCTCGATTTCACCTTTTCCGACGTTTCCTTCGGTTTCTCTGCATTCTCTTGATCGTCTTGAAGGACAGCTTTGTCCTCTTCACTGCCTTTCGCTCCGGAGTCCATATGTTGATTAATCTCTGCGATGGCAGCCTTCGACATAGGCCTTCTGATGTGCTTTATGCACTTGCGTTGCAGTTCCTCAGCATGGTCAGTAATAGACGCGCAATAGTAGCAGGTGTTGAATGCTTGTCGCAGATAAGCTAAATACAAGTCCAATGCGATGACGTTCTGTGAACTAAATGAGTAATTTATCATCAGTTTGAGGTCGTTACAGCGACACACCTTTTTGTTTTCCCACAACCACATATCATTCTCGTCCGCGGGCTGAGGCAGCTCTTCGTGGAGCTTCACAATACGTCGTTCCACAGCATCTATCCCCCGTTCCCTTGGCTCATCATCGCTTTCCTCCATGTCCTGATCCCCGTCAGGTCTCACCACAGAAGCATCGGCGTTGGCGTCCCCATCAGCCTGAGGCTTCGACTCGACCTTGAAATGACGAACCCTGTCGTACTCGTCCTCGAGTAAGCTGGCTAACTTCTTCACTTGCTCGAGATCTTTCAGGATTCGATCCGGCTTGCTAGCAACGTCGGGCGCCTGCCTGATCTTATTGACGAACGGTTTCGTGCAGTGACTAACATGAAGTTTGAAACCTTCAATCTAGCGGGAGAACTTTCAATAAGTTGAGATGATGGAATATGCCAGAGAAACTGTACCTTCTTTTCCCCCAACGTCGCCAAATTCTTCTCCATGTCCGCATCCTCAGTAAATTTGATCCAGCCTGCCCGATAATAATTACGCTTCTGCATTGGATCACCTAAAGCAAGATAAACGAATCCGGGAATATCCTTAATTGCCTGAGGTCCAATATGTCAGTCTTGAACAGAATTGTGTGGCATTCGTACGTACGTTTTCTAGCTTCACGCGTCCAATGTCGGGAGGAATAGTCCTGATCATAACCTGATTTCCTTCGGGTAAAGTGGAGACCTCGTCCGAGCGATGAGCTCGCTTCCCATCGAGAGAACCTTTGCCGTTCATGTCCATTTTGATGTCGCCATTATCAGCAGCCTCTTCGTCACCATCCATGGTCAATCCGAAGTCATCGTCATCCTTTTTGTCTTCGGGTCTTACTTCACCAGCGTCAGGCATCTCGAGGTTCTCTTTATCTCGCGTAGTGGTAGGCGACATCGGTGAATTGGGATCCGCCTCGCTTTCGGAGGAGTTCGGATCGAACTTCCCTTCTTCCAAGTCAGACAAGAATTGATTCATTCTGCCTTTCCAGCCAAATTTCCTGACTCTCGTCCGAAGAGACACGAACTCAGGCGATGGATCATATTTCTCGGCAAACCAAGGTGACTTTTTGTGATGATCGAAAAGCGTTTGCAACTACGATACGAACGGGCGATATTCAGCAAATGAACGTAAGTTCCGGAATATATGACGAGAATGCGAGTGCACAATCTTGAGTGACGATTGAAAAACAGGCAACTGACCTGAGTAGCAAGGAATTCCTTCTTGTATTTCTCCCAGCGCGTTTTAATGCCGTTTCGAGGCTTAGTGCCATCGCCAGCCTCCTGCTCAGCAGCTTTGTCCGCTATATCCTCTTCGTTTGCTTGCTGAGGGAAGAAGTACCGAAACCATTCAGCGTATTGTTTGAGACTTGCTGGATAATCCAAAGTGTGAGGATCGACCGGTGCTGCACGAGCCGATCTCGAGCCATAGTTCCCGCCATATTGCCCTCTACCTCGCGGTGGATGATGGTCCATGGATCTAGAATGTGCATCTATTGCGAATGCGTGACATGTATAAGGCGCCGTTATAAGGAATAATCTATATACTCACCAAAATCATCATTGTATCTCGGACGTGGTTCGAATCTGTCACGGTCATATGGTGAAGGAGATCTTCGACGTTTTCGGCCTGCTTAACGGGTTCAAACTTGAACACGACGAAGTGAGTCCTTCATACACGCACCATCATCTGCACCTGGGCTGCGACTTCTCCCTCTTCGCCCATAGTCGTGTATTCTATCTCGTTCATAGTCATGCCATGGTCTGTCCCTTCCGTGGGCATCCCAATCACCTCGGTACGAGTCCGACGGATATCCAGGTTCTGGAAAGGGCCTTCCATACCCCCCGCGAGACGGAGAACGCGAGCGGTCATCCCTCGGAGGAGGCGGCAATGGTGCCGCGTGCGCTGGCCAGTTCGACATAAGGGTTGCAAGCCAAGATCGTCAGAGAGAAAGAGTGTGTGACCAAGGAGGAGAGCTGAGAAGAATAGAGAAAAGCGACGATATTACACGACGGCTGATCAGAGCCTGAGACAGAGCGTAGGCGTAGCATGATGAAGCACAGACCTCTTCGGATCGCGACACACGTTGAGCAAGGCCTCGTCGGCGCTGTGCTCGTCGCCACTGATGACGGTGCGCGATGAGGAACCACTTCGACGCCCAACACGCTACGTGAGCCCGTTTTTCGGACTCCGCTTAAAATACGCGGAGAGTTCCGATAAACATCGCTCCCTTCGCATGTACTGTAATGGACGTAAAATACATTAAAATACACGAATTAGCACAGTTCCTCCTAATGTATGGTGTCCAAATAAATTATGAAATCTACAGGTCTCATGATGACACCTCAATCCCCAATTTATTAGCCAATGTTTCCATATAAACATCTAACAAGCGGAATGTTAGTGACGAGCGTTTGACAGACCGAGAAGAAACACACCCGTTTGATGTCTTAGGTTCCAATATTCGGCAAGGAGAGCATTCAACTCGTTCTCGTTCTTCCTCAAATGCTCCAGCATCTAACAAACAGTTTAGCGGGAGCAACGCGATTCTCAATCGCAACTCACCTTTCGCTCCAACTCATCTGCTTCTTGCTTGGTCTCCTCGACAACTTTGTCGTTTTCTCGCCGCTCTTCCGACATGATTTCATACTGCTTCTTAAGCTCCTTGATTTTATTTTCGGATTTTGCGCGTTTCTCTAGAATGTTCTCCTGAGTTCGCTCAAGTTTTTCTTTCGCGTTGTTCATCTGCCGTTTCGCTCGCTAAACAGACAACTTAATTATCGAACTCAACAAGAATGAGCAATAATGACGTACGTCATCACGAGCGACGAGCTGGTCCTTCAGGATCCGTTTGCTGTCTAACTCGGCTTTGAAAGCTTGTAATCTTTGGTAAAGTTCTTCCATTTGCGTATGCTCCGAATAGACCGATTGGAGTATGTCGTTGAGCATCTTCACATCCTGCACGAACATTTAGGTTGACGGAGGATTTACGAGTACTGCAAGACGTACTTGTTCAAATACACCTAAAGCGTCCAGCTTGGTCTTGAGTTCTCGAGTCTTCGCCTCTATTGTATTTACTGCGCTCCGTTCGTCCTGCGCCACAAGTCCCATTTCCGAGATGTGCTTCTTGATGCGGTCGGGAGACTGGACGATGCGAGACCGAATCGACGTGATAGAGTTGGTAATAAGTTCAACCTCTTTGATTAAGTTTTCCTAAAGCCAAGCGTTAAAAGTTCAAATTCTGTCTCGAGAACATGTTAAGAACGAACCTTCTGCGTATTTAATGCGCTCTTATTCTTTTTAAGGGTGTTGAACTCGTTGAGCAGTGCTGCCTGAGCATTTTTGGCTTCGATCAGCCCCTTGGTCAGCTTCGCATTTTCGTCACGAAGCTGCTGGCATCTGGGCTCGTCTCTTAACCGTTGTTGTCTGAAGCACGAGTGGCATGAGTTTCTAATCTCTATGGCGTCGATCGGTGTAAAACTCACTTGATTTCTGCTATTTTTCTCTGCAAATCCACTACTTGTGTACCGACCCTCTCTCTTTCCTCCAGCGCCGCCGTGGACTGTACACGAAGTTTGCTCAGGAACTCCTCCCGTTCCTCGCAAAATTTGATGAAATTGATTATAGCCGATAATATACTTCGGGTTCGATCCTGTTCGGGAAAGACAAGATCCTTGATGCTAAAGTCCGCGACACGAGCAGCAGCAGCGAGCCTTGTACTATGGACGCCAGGTCAGTCTATCATCTTGTGGCGAGAACTGGGACGAACACATGTGTGAGGAGAAGATTGAGATTAAGGCTGTTCTGATACAGTTCCTGCACTCCATATTAGCATATATCGGAGATTCTCAACGAGCACCGCGACATACTGGAAAGTCATCAACAGCGCCTAGTGCGCGATTCACAGGTTCTTGCAAGACGTCTCGCGATATCCCTGTCAATTGCTGCAAGACAACCATGTAGATCGACTGCACAACCTCGCCTGTCGGTTTCTTGATCTGGTCTTCAGAAACGCGCAAGCCCCAGTCGTCCAAGGCTTGAGTAATGTCCGGTATGTTCATAGAAGGGAACCAAAAGCTCTTCTGTCCGTTCATTTTGACGATATATGGCCTGTAGGCCCTCTCCGACGTGGTGGTTGGTGATCAAGTTGAGACGCGACGCGACGCGTCTGGCGCACGGACCATCGTGACCGCCACGAACAAATTTCTCCATTCTGTCGATGCATTTCCTCCTCCATCCTCTTTGAGCTGGCGAAGGTGAACCTGGATGGTTATTCGCTCTTTGCAGTGCAACGCAACCGGTGGTGCAACTTGAAGCATCACTTTCTTGGATGATTCGCCTTTCCATATGTCTTCGGGGCGTGGGAGCCGGTTGCCGTTGGCGTGCCCTTTCTGTCAAACTGCCGCTCGACTGCTGGCAGCACATTTCTGACTCGTTCCCTCATCATCGTCGTCGTCGTCGTTCATCATGGCACGCGCCAGGACCTGCATGCCGTGTACAATCGTGATTAAACTAGGTATGCTTGATTATTGCAAAAGATTAACCAAGTCTAATTGATTTGTTACGAAGGAACTTCATCGATCGTCCACGAGACTACACACCAACCTCTACTCTCGACCTTGTCTGCAGTCGTGGAAACAGTTCTGAAGCTAAGGAGCCTGGGACATAAGGTCGTACTGGTTAGCTCTGGAGCGATCGGTGTCGGGTTGAAGCGTATGGAGATACCAAGCAGGCCAAAGGTGCTTTCCAAGAGTCAAGTACGAAATTTCTCTTTCCTTGAATTTAAAGATACCGATTGACGGTATAGGCGTTGGCAGCAATTGGGCAGGGAAGACTAATTGCGCTATGGGACAGTCTATTCTCACATCTAGGACAACCTATCGCTCAAATTCTTCTGACTAGAGGAGACATATCTGATGTACGTCTCAGCATTACGCCTCGTTATACTAGCTCCTCACCTTTCGCTCATCAGCGCACACGGTACCTCAACGCTGTTAATACGTTGACAGAACTCCTGTCTATGGGTGTGGTCCCAATTGTCAATGAGAACGACACTATATCCGTCAGCGTGCGTGCATTGTTTTCGGCGACTTCGCGAAACTTAATCTCGATTTTAGGAAATAAAATTTGGCGACAATGACACGCTATCTGCCATTACATCAGGCATGATACATGCGGATTATCTCTTCCTGCTAACGGATGTCGACGGACTGTACACGGCGAACCCTCGTAAAGACCCAAATGCTCAAGCCATCGAAGTGGTCGACTCGGTGCAGGCAATTCGAAGTCAAGGTCAGATAAATAACATTATGCCCGAATAACACAATTCAGGTAGATTTTACCTTGTTCACAGTGAGCACAAAGACACTGGGATCTCACCTAGGAACAGGCGGAATGGAGTCCAAACTCATCGCCGCTGAAATTGCAGCCGAAGTGGGAGTCGCAACGGCGATCTGCTCCAGCAAGCACCCAGAGCGTATACTGGACATAATCAACTACGACAAGGCAACTCGAGTAGCCTCTCATTCGGGGCCAGGGACACCGCGAGAGCCTGGATCTGGTCGTTCGAGCCCCACTCCTTTGCGGGTTTCTACGCCAAGTGGCCCTTCAAGCACTACATCTGAAGAGACTACACCAGGCCCTCGCACGTTGTCGTTGCCATCGATTCCTACGCCCCCTCCAGAACGCCCTCCTCATACTCTATTCACCCCATCTGCTACTCCCATGCGCGACCTGAAGTCTTGGACATCGCATACTCTCTGGCCCGCTGGAAGTGTTGTCATCGATGCGGGTGCGCACACCGTGCTCTCGCGACGAGAATCCGGGGGTAGACTCCTTCCGGCTGGTGTGGTGGGAGTCATTGGTACTTTCGCGTCCGGGCAAGCAGTTCGCATCGTCATCCGGCGTCGAACCGGAATGACACAAGAACCAGAACAGATCACAACCATTTCGACATCAAGTACAATAAAGAGAACATACGCTACCGATTCGCCTATGTCCGAACCCGGTACTCCCGCTATCCAGCCAGCCGCCTCACTCACCTCCTCTATATCCACAATCGAACACCTTCCTCGAGCCATGTCTATTGATTCGAATCCCGTTTCAAATCCATCTCCGCTTGTAACGACTTGGGAAGACGAACCTCGCGCTGATGATAGGGATGACTTTCCCACAAGCGGAGCAGATTGGGAAATTTTCGAAGTGGGGCGTGGACTCGCCAACTACAATTCTGCACAGATAAAAAGAGTGAAAGGGACAAAGAGGTAGGTTTCGTATTGAAAGTTAACGATAATGAGGTCTGACCAAATCTTCCAGTTCTAACATACCCCATGTTCTTGGATATGCCGACTCAGAATATGTCGTAGAGAATGTAACGATCAGGATCCCGCCCTGATTTGTTACGACCATAGCAACGCTTATGAATTCTTTTTGGATATATACCGGACCTTTGCGAGCGAATCGGGTGGATATTTAAATGTGAATATCTTCAATTTTTCATTGAATGTAATCGCTGATACTTGGATAGAAATTTAGATACGAACCATTCAACCCGTCATGTTGGACTAAAGTTTCGAATCGCAATGCACATTGTTGTTCCGACTGATACGCGGTTTGAAACTAAATTTTCAAGTGTTTTCGGTGCAATACTACTCTCATTCTCTCTTTGCGACCCCGACATCTCGACCAAGCCAATGACGGGGCTCAGTGCCTTGATAGCAGGCTGTCTATTGATACGTTCTATCGCAGACGCCGCTGTCATTCGATACCGACAGCCTCCGGCTGTGCAGATTACATGGGTGACGGAGTATGAAACTTCTATTGACGAGGTCACTTCCATCGCATTACAGTCTATTGCAGTCGAAACGCCATTTCAAGCAATGAATTCGTCAGGTACGCATACTTTTAATAACAATTTCACGGTTGAATGAACCCAAATCTTTCCAAGACGACAAACCAGTTTATCCATTTCTTGCAGTTCCTCCGATCGGCGATAATAATACAGACAGCATTCAAGACACCTTGAACCCTTTGCCCGATGTTTCGACCTCCTTCATTTCGAAGACTTTCACGGAAACCCTTTACGACGGCCCGGAGACTATCACTGTATCAATCCCTCCAACAACAGTAACCGATATCGTCACAGTATCTTCAGCAGCACCAACAAACTTCTGGACACCGCCAACTCGTTTCGACAATCTTGATCCTTTCAAGATCTTACATTTTGCGGATGGCGCAAGCAACGTGCAGTTGACGGACGACGTCACCGCCAACGTTAAGGAAGGCGTTGATAACAGCTCAACAATATTCACATCGGTTGGAGACCCCTTGGTTCCTCCCCCCATCAATACTACGTTTGGCTCAATCCTGCAAGTCTTATACCCGGCAGGTTCCGTAAACCCAGGCAACGATCCCGTAGGAGGAGCAGACTTCTATGCCTCTCCATTGAACCTGGATGGTGCGACGAGCGTGACCTTGGAATATAGTGTTTTCTTTCCTTCGGGTTTTCAATGGGTCAAAGGAGGTAAACTGCCAGGACTATATGGTGGCCATATGACGTGCTCCGGAGGCGACGACGCTACAACTTGCTTTAGCACTCGTCTAATGTGGAGACAGGATGGGGCAGGAGAGTTGTACCTGGTTAGTATTCTCATTCGATCTGAACCAAACTGTTCTGACTTTCCCATCAGTATGCGCCGAAAGATGCACAAACGAAATCTCTGTGTCAGACGCCTCCTTTCTCGTATTGTGACGAAGACTACGGCTTGAGCATTGGTCGCGGATCTTTCAACTTCTCTACCGACACATGGACAACATTACGACAGACCGTAACACTCAATACTCCTGGTCAGCAGGACGGCGGCTTCTTATTGGAAGTGGACGGAAGGCTCGCAATACATAGGAGCGACGTATTCTACAGAGCCAAGCCCTCACCGACCCGAACTTCGATGTCCCAGACCTCGGATTCGTCTTCAACGGCGTCCACAACTGAATCTGGTCTTCTTGGTCCCTTGCTCGGGGACGTTCTCCGTCGACTCGGACTTGATGGTGAAAGTGCCGTTACTACCGATGAGCCGCAATTAGCCCTTTCGATCCCAAGTTCCGTAACTCAAACACCAATGATCGATGGTAATACCCTACAGGCGATCCCAGGGGCGCCTGTAACGACGGTCACGAAGCAAGTCGGGGGGCCTCCCCTTACAGTCACCAGTTATTTTTTCGAAAATGTCAAGGAACAGGCGGCGGCTTCGACGAGCCTTCGAGCCAACCCTCAAAGCTCAACTTCGACGGCTGTGGGATTCAGTGGGCTATTCTTCAGGTGCTTGTGTTTCTCTTCTCGGCTCCCCCCAAGCTATTATTGACTATATATTTCAGTACCTTCTTTGGAGGAAGTTCCGATGACTATGCAACTCCGGTTGACCAGTTTGTCTGGTTCAAAGACTTCAGCATGGTAATCAACTTTTGAATACTTCGACGTCATTCGTAGTCAGTAGGATGATACAAATCGGCACCGCTTAATTTATGCTAGTAATGTTCATATTTACATACTTGAGTGGGGAATCCGCGAACCCAGTAAACTGTTAGTAAGACCCACGCAATCTACAAACTACTTTTCATTTAAGAAAGCATCCAACTCGTCATCCAACTGTTGAGCGGTTACTGACGGTCTTTCTGTTCCGCCACGCCTTTCTCCTCCTCCTTGCGTGTCCCGACCCCTGCCTCCTCGCCGACGACGGCGGGATTGCCCGTTTTGTGAATTCTGATCCTTCCGTCGATTCCACTCCCGTCCACCCTGACCTTCATATTCGAGATTATCTTCGTCGGTATGCGCGAGCGAAGTGCGTTGCAAGAGCGAACGGCCCGCTCCGCCCAAGCGGTCAGCTCGCATCTTTGAAGGAGCGCTTGAGAGCCGGTCGCCCAACGATGTTCGAATGCGTTTATTTCGTTTTACACTTGAACGCACGTCTGCATCGATAGCATCTGCGCGCATGCGCGAGAGGACTGTCGTATTGTAATCTTCGTCGGGATCTGGTGTTGTGATTCTCTCCGAAAGAACCGGATCGTCCGGTACCTCAGTCTCTGCTTGCTCGTCATCATGTGCAAGGAAGTCATCCAGCTCCTCATCCAACTTCCGTCTTTTCTCCTCCTCATCCATCCCGTTCGACTCAAATTTGCGCTCCGACCGCAACACTACGTTGGCTGGATCCTTCCCCGCCTCCGATCCATGCTTCCGATAGAACTCGCTCTGATTACGCGCTCCTCGTCTCTTAACGTCGTCGACGCGAGCGACGCGCATGCGAATGACGCCTTTAAGTCCCTCACCGACCCCCAAAGAGCGGTTGATGCGCTCCTCTGGCGGCCACAGAGGTGCAGGAACTGGCTTAGCAACTAAACAGCCCTCGTCGTCCAGATCCATTGTCTGTTCGTTCGTTCGAGCTGTGCTTGATAGAGCGGTTTGCGCTTCCTGACATGCAGATGCGCTGGAAAAGACCAGGACACAAGTGATGTCGTCTATCCATTCCAGCGCGACAGGCTCGAGATCGAAGTATTTTGCATAACCGAATATGCGACCTGTCGGAAGGCGAGAAATAGGTGTTCCTTTGAGAACTAGCGCATTCGTTCTCGTAACTCCTGCACACAGTTATTAGTCTATTTTTCAGCAATCGAAATGATTTCGGAAACTCACCATCAGAGACTTCATTGTCTTCTTCTACGTCCCCTTCTTCGTCCTCCTCCCGTTTCCTCTGAAGGACGTATCGAATCACTCCAGAGATTAGAGTTACAAACATTATTCCTTCTCCCTAATTACCGCACCTTTCCGCTTGAGAATATTCCTTGAGGAGGAACATAGACCTTATTGGCGCTTATTCTTCCTACGAGTGGATTTGTGCTCGCCGTCCCAGTTGCAGGCTCGTCGATTGGAATTGCTGACACCTGTTCTTCGTAAGGAACGGTATCATCATAAGAGAGCAGTGTGGTTTCTGTTGGCTCTGTGTCGATGAAATCATCCATGATAATTCGAGGAGGAAGGGGGAGACGACGAGAATGTGGTGGTCGGTGAAAGCGAAACGGTGTGTGTCCACGACGAACACGCGCGACGCAACTTTGCCAAATACTTCGACCATGTCCGAAGGCGAATCGTCTACCGCCGTTGTGAACAAGAACAAGAGATACAGGAAAGACAAGCGTGAGCTCTTTATGACTTACTGGAGGTTCATTACTCAAAAAGCATCATAGCTTGGGATACAGATGATATTGACCAGTGAGTGTTGCACGTCGACTCTTGTGCGGTCCTGCTAATTTTCTCGTCTCACAGTGTAAGCCTCAACTGACGGACAACGACTGTCCTATTTAACGACTTTTGCAGTGGAAAGTGGATCAATACACGCAAGATGATAATAAAGGAGGGACCTTCTTGCATGAATCATCATTCGCGACGCTCTTTCCGAAATACCGCGAAAAGTATCTGCGGGAGGCATGGAGCGCTGTCACCAAGGCGTTGGAGGGTCATGTACGTTAGGATACCTTGATATGTGTCCTTTTGTCTCATGACTATACCAGGGAATTGCATGTACTCTCGATCTCATTCACGGTTCCATGTCTGTCCGCACAACACGAAAAACATTCGACCCCTACATCGTCTTCAAGGCACGCGACATGATCAAGCTTCTGGCTCGAGGCGTTTCTATAGGTCAAGCTGTCAAAATCTTAGACGACGCGATGGCTTGCGACATTATCAAAATAGGGAATATTGTGCGGAATAAGGAACGATTCGTGAAACGCAGACAACGAATCATTGGTCCGAGCGGCAGTACCTTGAAGGCCATCGAACTCTTGACGCAGTGCTATGTTCTCGTTCAAGGAAGCACTGTCAGTGTCATGGGTCCATACAAGTCGCTCAAAGAGGTCCGAAGGATAGTCTTGGATTGCATGAAGAATATCCACCCTATTTATCGAATAAAGGTGAGTCGCTCCATATAGAACGTTCGGGCGATTTCTGATGCTATTCACAAGGAACTCATGATCAAACGCGAGCTTGCGAAAGACCCAAAGCTCGCGACGGAGTCATGGGACCGTTTCCTTCCAAACTTTAGGAAGAAGCACCTCAAAACTTCAGAGAAGACAGCACGCAAAAACGAAGCTGTTGAAGCGAAAAGAGAGGCTCAAAAATCTGCAGGCATCAACGTTGAGGAAAAAGAGAAAGAAAAGGGGAAGAAGAAAGTATATACGCCTTTCCCACCTCCCCAGCAACCACGAAAGGTATGGATAATGATTAAACATTTCCACTGCAACGCTCTGACGTTCGATCACTCCACAGGTCGACCTCGAAATGGAAACGGGTGAATACTTCCTCAAACCTCGGGAGCGAGAGGCAAAGGAGGCAGCGAAGAGGAAAGAGAAAGCAAGTCAAAATAATCATTCTCATTCCACACGTCACTAATTATTTGTGTATCACAGCAAATGGAGGTCTCAGCGAAGAGGCAAGCGGAGAGAGCGGAGGCATTCGTTGCACCTACGGAGGATGCCGAGCCCACGGTAGAGGAAAAGTTGAAGAAAAAGAGGAAGAACCGGGATGACACCGGGGAGGGTGACAAGGCAGAAAAGAAGAAAAAGAAGCGAAAATCAAAGGAGGTGGAGGCCGACTCGTCGTCGTGATGTTTCATCGTTCTTTATAGCTTTTACTTCGTTTGACATGTCTGTTTTCATTGGATTTGGAGATCAACTGCTTATGTCGCGAAGGCTAAAAATTCTTGCACTGTGCCCTCTTTGCAGCGGAAAAGGTCATGCAAATTATGAAAAATGTTCAGCTCTCCAGACGCCATTGGTTGAGTCTGCAAAATCCACCTGGAACTAATATTGTGTACAGCATCGAGATCGAAATAATTCCGACCGATTTCCGTCTACTTACGTCGCCTATCTACACTTTTCTCCGAGTCTTGAGACATATAAACGGGCCAAGGAGAGGAAATAGGTCAGACTTCAACAACCATTATGACGACCGTAAAACCTCACGTTCATCAACAAGCCTTGGAGGGATACAAAGGTGCGGAGCTGTATGATAGGTGAGCATCAGCTTATTTTTCATTCAGAATCGTCACGTTCGAAAGCACTGACCAATTGCGTTCAGGGTGAGACCACATTACCCAGCCTCAGCGATCGCGCAAATCAGAAAGGCAGTGGACACTAAAGATGATATACATGTCGTTGAGTATGTGCTTTCCGTCTTTCGACGATATGCACTAGTACTCATCATCATCCAAGAATCGGCGCGGGGACTGGCATCTTCACGCGCGACTTGATGGGGAACCCTGTATGGTTGTCCTCGACGTCTGAGATCGTCGCCGTTGAACCCAACCCCGAAATGAGGGACGTCCTCGCCCGCGAGACGGCGAACCACAAAGTCAAGGTGTCTGCGGTTGACGGCACGTTTGAAAAAACCGGGGTGCCCGATTCTTGGGCCGATGTCATTATCATGGCAACGGTGCGCTTGCTGTTCGTCCCCCTTCCTTTGTGTTTTCTAACCTCGTGTCAATAGTCCTTTCACTGGTGCCTCGATCAAGATTCGGCGTTGGCTGAGTTTACAAGAATACTAAAGCCGAATGGCGTCATCGCTATCATATTCAACATCCATGACCAGTACGTGTGCCTCGAGACTCGACATATTCAAAGTTAAATTCTCTGTTCGTGGTAGCCAAAACTGTCCATGGGTCAAGAAGATGGACGACATTCGTGAGGCGGCAGCGCAGGCGAAGGGCGGATCCATGCATCCTCGTACCACCTGGGGTAAAGTGTTCGACCATCCCGTATACAAAGAGCACTTCGAGCAACCAATCCACTCGAATTTGCCTTACTATGAGGTTGTCACACGAGATAACGCAGTGCAAAGGTTCCTGACTTGGAGCGGGATCGCGGTGATGGATCCTGAGGCAAAGCAGAAAGCTATCGAGACGGTGGTCAGCATTATATCCGAGGCTCAAGACAAAGGGATTGGCGGGCTTGAATGGGAGAACAAGTCGGAAGGTACATTCAGGTTCCCCTACAACGCTGAACTGGATGTTTGCAAGAGAAAGTGATACCTTGACCACCAATCAAGCTTCAGTCCGTCGATCATTAAATAAAATATTTCCGTAGAATTTCTGTACCGCAGTCTCTGCGAATAAAGTTCAGGTTCAACCCTGAACGCATGAGGATCGACACTGTCCGGCGTTTGCCGACGGACTTCAATTTTGCTTGACTCCGAACCATCCCCTCCGTCACGGCGTTCAACCTCTCTCTCTTTCGTCTCCGAGCCTTTTCATTAATTATCAAGGTCGATGCACCGATCTTCTCGAAATCTTATACATCTGCGGCTCTCTCCTGGCTCATCAGCGTGGACTTCATGGACCGTAGCAACTGGTTGAAGTTCTTATTGTCATGAACGCATCTGGTCTTTTGTTCAATCGCGCTCGACGGCCAAGAGCAATCTCACCGACGCGCAAGAGTGTCACCGCGGCTGTCTATCGAAATCTTGTCACCATGGCATCACTTTATCCACTATTGTGTTGAGCGCATGTGGACGGTCATCGGAGCCCACGATCTGTGAGCGACTTTCAACACTGGCAGGACCTGGTATTCATTTGAACCACGAGTTCCATCGTTGAGAGCACTTTTTGGACAAATTCGAACTGCGAGGTGTGTGTCAGACAATCCTATATTCAGTGGTTGCTTGACGTTCTCACAGTCCTCTAATCACACCCTGATTATAGTAAAACGGCTGCAGAAGTTGCGCTTCACAGAGGAATAAGGCAACGTGTCGTATTTCGTTCTGACTTTTGAATGGTGAAGTGGTTTGTTTTCCTAAGTCACTTCTTCTTGAACGCCACAAGACCACAGGAACGAAGGCCCGTGTACGATTTGTTTCGCTTGCCTGTCTTTCCGGGCGAGCGTTGCTTGGAAGCTGATGTCCATTGACACAAAGAGTGCACACTTACATCCGACATAATGAAAACGGTCGGACACCAGCATTGAATAGCAATGACCTTGCAGCAGATCTTCGGCCCGCTCTCGTAAACATGTGGAAGATTGATTTTCAAAGGCAACAAATGGTTCCGCGAGGCAGCCTAGAGGTTCTATCGGGTCGTGTCCTCTCCGTAAGAAGACAAGATATGTGAAGAGCTGAAAGACTGTGGTTCTGGTGAGTTGCACGAACTAGAAGACGTGAATGCTCTGTTTGACATACTATTTAGCAGCTCTATGCCTCAAATGACCCCAATCATCTGAATTGAAGGGTCGTCGCTTTGAAGTGATGCAATTCTTTGCGCTTCGTATCTGTCTTGAACCGAGTCCTCGTGGGCTATTATATGTTTCTAGGCCCGTGATGCGGTTAAGATACTCGCTCTTTGCTCAGGGCATCTTTCCGAGCGGCTTCCAGCAGAAGTAATGTCTCCTCCCTTAATGAAAGTTCCGCATTTTTTGACTGCAACTGACGTTCCTTCAGTGAAAGATCGCATCGATGGGTTCTGAGGGTTCACGTCAAAGAAAATTGTCTCCGCAAAACCGCATGCCGTTCTCCTGGAATCGCACTTTATCGGCCCCGGAGTGGTGTCTTTCTCAGGTTCGTCTTAAAGCGTTGCGTATCAGCACCCACATGCACGACAACTTTGGGTCCCCTTATTCCGTTTATCACGTCGTTTGCGGCTCTTTTGAGTGTGAAGGACTTGCGGTAACTTACGTGTGAATCTTATAGACGCTACGACGAGATGCTGCGATCTATGATGACAGAGGGCGTACCAATCGTTCGAGTCAACGGAGTGCGTGTGTAAATTCACATCTCAAGCTTTCTGACATTGAAATTTGCGATAGACGCTCGATGCGTAAGGTCCGTACTTCGTGAGTGTCTGGATTCCTGCTTATCACGAGCTTCGAGGATAAGGGTAATGCCTGAAGTGAGTTACCAGTCACCGCTCTTTTCGTCGGTCATCTTCGTGCCTTCAAACGATGATTCAAAGATCTCAACCCCTTTCATCCTTTAATCAATCTTTCCAACGGCCCAATTCTCAGCCATAGCAGCCTCAATCAAAGCATCCCCTTGCTCTGACAAGGGCAATCCGAAGTGGAAATCCGTGCGAAAACGAGACGACTTTCTCCGAGGATTTTCCGAAGCTTACGTACTCAATGAATCACGTCCTTTCGTCTTTCGTTTTCTCTCTCAAGACTGCACGTCCTTCAGAAAAGGGAAGGCTCCGTTTCAGAAATTCAAGTCATCTTCAACGCACGTATATCAAGTTCTCGTCTAACCACAGAGCAAGGGGGTTGCCGGCGAAGCGCGGCCCTTATTTCTAGTTCGTTCGCGCGTCGGAGTCCTTATAAGGCACTTCTTGAATTTTCTGTGTCATGGACCCAGCGATTCATGTCTTTTGTTCGCAAATGCTGTGCTGTTCCCATCGAGATGCCGTGACGCAGAGCTGGTTGTCCCCTGGCATTCAGCCGTAAGCTTGCCGTTGTATAGAGACACGGGATCGAAGGGGTAAACCGCGACGTCCTCATTTCGCAAACGACAAAAGAGCCATGCAAGACCTCTTTCGATGTCCTTCGGATTCGTACCTCCTTGCTCCGAACACGCTACTCTGTTCTCTGGGTCGCACCAACCTCGAGGCAAGGAGCGTTTGATGGGTGTATTTAGAACATCGGAAGCCTATTCAAGGCCGAGCTGACGAGACAATTGGAGCGCCTCGACGAAAGAGGATATTTACCTCTGGAGCTCCTGGGTTGTTAGCTGCCTTGGGGTTGTTCTACCAATGGCGAACCGTCAGTCCCGACGACTGTCTCGACGACAATCGGTTGTCCCGCCGGCCGACGCCCTTAGACTACGATCGGAGGGCGAACTCGACTCTCCTGGCCTCAACGACGACCCCCCGTCAGAACTCCCAGAATATGACGGCATTCGTCGCGGACATGGGGGTCGGCCCCCTCCATCGCAGACTGTGCATTCTTACACTTTGAATGCGTCTCGCACAGATCGTCCCTGGCTTACTCTCAGAGTTCTCAGCTGGGTCCAGAATGCGTCAAGTGTACCTGTGTTCGTCGAATCCGAAGCGATCGCCGGCCACGTCGATTTAGACCTAGAAAAACCCGACAGCATAAAATCGATAATTGTTACGGTAGGGTTTTCGGCGAAGCCGACCACCTCGTAAAGGGAGCAAACATTTAGCTGATTTATTTTGTTGAAGGTTAAAGGACTCATACGCATAGGACCTGACACAAAACCATTCTACCAAATCTCAAACACACTCTGGGAGAAGACCATGGGCGATCCACGAAATACATCGACGAGCCAGGACAAATATCGTTACAAATTAGAAGGCAAATATTCATGGCCGTTCTCGATCACTTTACCCGGGTCCATTGCCTTCAACGACAAGCAAGCGAAGGAGTTGCAGCTATCTAGCGAAGAGCGACTGCCTCCTAGCTTGCGTGGCTCTGGCGGGCATTCTTTCATCGACTATCAGATCGTAGTGGATGTGAAGCGCAGTGGGCCATTCCGCCCAGGCAGCTCGTAAGCCACTGCCTGATTTTGCGCAAGCCAACTCATGCTCAGAATATTTGTACTAAAGGTTGAGCACGCCATTCGGTTACTTACCTCGTACGAAACCTCCTCGACCTTCTGCACTTCGCCGACAGGCCTACAGACAAGAGACACCTCCTCCAGGACCTCGCATCGACAAAGACGGGTGGCACATCCTTTACGACGTTTCGTTCAGAGGCAATCTATTCAAATCTCGTGAAGTGGTCATAATCTGCTCGGTGAGTCCCACAGAATGCCAATCGACTGATCTCTAATTATTCGTTGTCCAACGAAGCTTTCGCTTGCCACACCGGTGAGTATTGGTTGTCATCGGTCTATTCGGACAATTGCTAACGTCCTAATTATGCAGCTCGTTTACACGAGAGGAACTGTAATTCCGCTTTACCTGGCGATGAAATCCCTCGACGAGCAAGCGTTGGACCTCCTGAGCAACCTACAAGTCCCGCGTGTCCAGATGCGTCGGAAATTGAAAGGACCAGCCCCGTTAGCACGGGATGGCTCGTCTCGTACGCTCCCAGGCATAGAGAATAACGTGGAGGCTAGCAGAGTTTCTTGGGCCATTTCGCCGGATTCTATGTCCACCAACGACGTGGGTTCAGACGGGTTGTTCAGACGGACGATGATCGGCGAAATCACTCTGCCGTCAAACTTGACTCCTTCCTTTACGTTTGGAGAATTCGACCTGCGGGTAAGTGGCTTAATTATTTTCGCTGTCGGGAGTGCTGACTGTATGCGGAATCAGTATTTCGTGGACATGTACCCGTTCTCGGCGCCTGGCTTCGAGCCTTCTGATGAACATAGGCTTTCAAGGACAGAGGTCACTGTCACATCCGCTTTCCCCGATGGTCCGCGTCCGCGAGCATATATCCCCCCTAGTTATTCCCAAGAACCTCGACGAGTCTCGGACGACGATGTTGGAATGCTATATAACGCTCTGAACGACACCCTTAGGCCACAGTAATGTTAATCGTTAGTCGCCTCCCGATAAATAATAGGTATATACCTTCGGTTTTTCGCCACCTATATGCCAGTGTTCCCCCTGCAGTGCTTTCATGCTACCATATTTACGGATATACTTTCGCTTCGACACTGGATCTGCTGTATCTCTTTTTTTCGTTTGCTTTCGACTCCCAGATACATGTACGATAATATGTACTCTTACATCTTTCTTAGATTCAGCAGTCGCGGTCAATATCAATATGCCAGACAACTTGAAATATTGTTTTTCGATTTCTCTCTGAGCTGCACTGGAAACAAAGCCGACTATTGAGCCACGCAAAACTTTAAAACAAAAAGCAAAAGGTAACAATTTGCTCGCATTTTGCCTGACAACTGAATCGAATGAGCAGATGGTTACCTTTTGCTTTCAGTTTTGTCACCCTTTTGCTTTGAGCAAAAGTCGGCTTTGTTCCCAGTGCTGTCGGAGCTGGATTCGATCTTTGAACAATGTTATCCGTAGGTATTTCCTACGATAATTCGTGAATTACATATTACGCAGATCTCAGAGTTAAATGCGCAAGATTTCTTCAAGTCACTGTCACCCGTCGAGATGACGAGATGCAGAGGAAATTATCCCAGTAATTCCAGCGTCACAAGCATGTGACAATGTATTAGTCAGCATTTGTCACATGCGTTTGTGACGTTGTTCGGCACGGCCCTCGCCCGCACTCTTGTTTGCTTCGCGCCTCGCCAAACTCCCCCAAGTCTTCTTCTCCAAAACTTCTGAACGTCGGGAAGACGAATTTCGAGGAAGAGAAGGCTTAGAAGTGGACTTTGAAGCTTTCAAATCTGCCCCAATACGCCATGGACGACCAGGCACGCCGAGTGATCGACGACCAGTTCGACCGCGCCGTTGAGATTGTCCAAGGTCTACCGAAATCCGGACCTGTTCAGACAGGATATGAGGAAAAGCTTGCGATGTATAGGTGAGTGACTGAAATTCTTGCATTGTGTGTAAGTGTATAATTGACGTGCAACAGTCTCTACAAGCAAGGTTAGCATCCTTGACCACGTTTTATATGTTATGATGAGAATGGCATGTTTATCATTTCTTAGCGACGGTAGGAAATGTGAAGGGGCCACGACCGGCGTTGTGGGATATGTTGGGGAGGGCGAAATGGTGCGTTATTGGGAAGCTATGCATAGAAGTTTCGACTCCCTCAACCGTGTCCTTGCTCGTGTTCTTGTTCTGTAGGGACGCTTGGGCGAAGCAGAAAGACGTGGATCCTTACCAGGCGAAAATGGCATATGTTTTTGAGCTATTGAAAGTCTTACGGAAGCCCGAGTATGACAACCAGCCGATTGCGCAGGGGTTCGTGGCGGAATTAGAGTCGTTCAATACAATGCCAACTGGTATGTTCTATTCACGAGAATGCATTCTTTATTGACATTCACACTAACAATCTCCCAAGGTACCCCGAGAGATGATGACGATGATGGTTCTTCAAGCTCATCCGAATCTGAGGCGGAGCAGCAACGGAAGCTTTCACAATCATTCCAGAACATGCAGCGTCGGCAAATGCAGGCCAGGCAAATAGCCAACCCGGAGGACGCAGACGACGACGACGAAAGCAGCAGCGACACTGACGACGACAGAGATCAGGTGCCGGAAGGCTTTCCTCAACGCAATATGCATCTAGCTCAGAGCCAAAACACGAGTGCCCTTGGTCGGCCTCCGTCCTCAATGTCTTCACACCGGTATCAAACGCCACTAGGTGGCTCAATGATCATGTCCCCTCCCCTCCCTTCTGGCTCAGGCCAGGCTCGTCAACGTCCTCAAACGATGTTTATTCACCCACAATCCGTACAACACCTAGGCGTTGGCGGATACGGTCTTCCGCGCCCTGAGAGCGACCCGACTATGTCCGCTCACATGTCCCGCCCCCTCCCATCTACATCCCAAAGCTTACTTCCAGAGTCGCAACCCATGCCTATCTACGAGACCCCATCTGCTTTCGCCGCGTCTGGCGCAACACAGGTCTCGGGTACAACAGCCTCCTCGCCACACTTAGTCCCCGTATCTGGGGCTGCATCCTCCTCTTCTACTGGGAACTTTGGTGTCATCAGTGTCCCCGGCTCAAATTCGACCACCTTACTCCATCACCACTACCCCGCAAACATGTATCCTGGTCACCCAGGACATCGTGCGGCGGATCCAGCTTCACGCGGCAGCCACATCGACCTCACCACTCCAGGTCTCGCCGCCGACCCTCTCTCATCTTTTGGCGGATCTGGAATGCGTTCTGCCGTAGAACGTGCTGTCGAGAGCGTGCAAGCGCACTTAGCAGCTTTACAAGAGCGCATGGAGGCGCTTGAGACACGTACGCTCGTCCTTTCGCGGTCAGGTCAAGGTTCGCCTTACCAAGGTCTTGGACATTCCGGCCAACATACAGGCGGCTCTCCTCTGGCGTCACCTTACACGTCTCGTATGCTACTATCCGACGGTACAATGAGGGTAGCTCGCTGGTGGGACTTTGACGAAGAGTATTTCGATTGGGAGCACATGGGCCTCTGGAGTGTCGTACTCGCGCCACTCGCAAGAATGACAAAGTTCCTTTCAAGTATCCTAGGATTCCTGCTTGCAAGGCGCGAGAGAGAAGGGTTAACAAGGTTGAGCCCAGGGTTAATCGTTTTAAGGCGGCTGTTGTTGGATGCCTCCTTCGTTCTGGGTCTCCTATTCATAGGCAGACGCCTGTGGAAACGAAGCGGAATGAGGAGGCAGGAAGTCCTGAAGGCTCTTCGGGGTGTTTGGACAGCAATCACCGGGAGTTCAGCCGTTGGACCAGCAAGGATTCTCATTGATAAAGCCGTTTAATTGTGGGCATGTTTCATCTCTTTTCGCCTTATCTTGCAATGATTTCTTCCACACATCTCGAACTTTAACGCATCCATGAGGATATCTTGCATAATTGTACCTATACTATGTTACTGTAAACAATGCTGTAGATCTGTAGGGAATTTTGGGCTCAATGTCATGTTGTTTGTTTGACCGGTTTTTTGTCGCTTGTCCCAGGCAACGTGTTTCGTGTTTCTGGCCTCTTGCTGACCTTCGGCGATGAGGGATTTGAGGGTGAAGAAGCTGACTTCAACGATGGGGAAGTACTTTTGAGTTCAGCGGGAGCGGATGCCTTCATCCCTATTCCCCTCGAAATCCCTACATCCCATCTATATTTCAGAGCTCCCCGTATACGCTCCTCTTCATTTACGGGTCTGCCTGTCGCACCGAAGTCAGGAAACGGCCGACGATACATGCAGAGATTGCCGTGCTCACCCTTCCAAACGAGTCTCCCCCAAGCCTTTCCATGTTTCCCCTCATCCTTCAACGATACTCTCGTCACCTCATAGTAGCTCCCCCCAATCTTCTTCGATTGCCATCGTGTTTGGTAAACTCGCGAGCCTACGCCGTCCTTTGGTAAACGAGAAAGGGTTTCGTAGAGATTGCGTGGTTGAAGGGAGAGTTGTGTAGCAGTCGTCTGGGGAATGAGTTTCTTGAGCGCAGGAGGAAGAGATGATGCGAGTGACCGTGACATTCTTGACGAGCTTTTGGCGAGTCCACCAGCAAAATCGACTGGATGCAACGAAAGGAGTGTTTGAGAAAGTTGAAGGAGATTTTCGAAGGCGAAGACTTTGAACTCTAATTCCACAATAGGAACTCCGGGCGCTTGAGTGGACAATCCAATGAATATATTACAGAAATTGCAGAGTATATTTACAAAATGCGACGAACTTTCTACTATCTATGGGAGACGAGAAACTGAAAGAGTCAACGAGTGTGTGATGCAGTCGAAAACAATACGGATGAGAGCAAAGGAGAGGTCTAGGTTTAGTGAAGCGCCAGCGCTTCTGGCACGAAAAGTTCGAGTCCATCCAAATAAAAGCGAATAAGAATAGAAGGAAATCAAAGTAAGGCCGGGAACGCCTTTCCGTACTTGACATCGGCCTTCACGAGGAAAGAGTGGATCTGGAAGCCAAGAGAGTACTTCACCCTCAAATAAACGTTGAAGCGTTCCGTGCCCTCGATCGCCCCCTTAGCCTCGCATGAGAACGGCAGGTAGAGATGGTAATTGGCCTCTTTGTCCTCAGTCTCGATTTTGAGTTTGTAGAAGGAGACGAGCTGCTTGCGGCTGATTGCACTGGGATTCAATGGCTGGGTGATGTCGACGAGGACACCGTGGCCGGGAGGAGGAAGCGTCATTCCCCCGTCGATGAGGCGTTTGTGGTAATCGTCAAAGACGACTCGAGATAGGTAACGGAGGTCGACGAGCTCCGGAAGATGCGTTGCTTCTAGACGCGTAATGAATGGAAGTCAGGGACGTGTATGTAAAAGAACGAAAGGGGGAGACGTACTGAACAACTCGATGGCGCGAATGCAGTACGACTTGTGGTCGTACTCCTTCCAAGCGGTTGATTGGCACTTGGGAGAGCAATAGTGTCTAATCTCACAGCCGGCGCATTTCTGAAAGGATTCCCGGGGCCCACGCTGCTCACAGTCAATCTGAACGGAGCGATATGTGAGAGCAAATAAATGCAAAACGAGAATGAAACTCACGTTCTCGCATTTGATAATCTGCTTTGCCCGCGCGGAAACAAATCTTTGGATCTGCGAATTGCGCTTGTGAAGCTGTGTAGAGAATCTCAACCAATATTCTTCAAGAGCGCTCGTACGCATCATGTTTGAGAGAATTCCGGTATCAGCCAACTTCCTCATGGGGGAGAACTTCTTCAGGTACCTCAAGACGGAGGTGAAGTTTATCCAAGGCAAGAGCATTTCCAGAATGATCTGTTTGATGGCGCATCGACCGACAGGGGAGAGCCTTTCGAAGACGGGGGTGACCGTGACCAGAACAGTGACAAGTCCAGCATCGAGAACCCGAGTGATGGTTGAAGCCTTGGACAGGAGCTGTAGGCTGTTCCTCAACAACCCGAACAGAACTGAGACGAAAAACAAGTGCTGAGAATGAAGCGGCATGTCCTTGTCCAAATCTTGGTGGATTTGCTGAAGGAGTGCGCCCAATGCGTCCAAGACGAGTTCGAGGCCCCCAGCTTCAAGAAAAGCGTTGTTGTAGGCTTCGCCGCTTCGGTTGCGCTCGCTGAAAGAGTAACCTGAGACGCCAGGAATGAGCATGAACAGGAAGTCTATGTGGCCTAGCACTTTTGCGTATTCCAGGTCCAAAAGGACGGGTAGTGGAGTTTCAAGTACGGTCTTGATAAGTTTCACTTCCCGCCTCAGATAGTGGAGGGCCACACGGATAACGGTCTCCGTCGTACAGCGGAGTTGGGACGCGACCCTGTGAGCACGGTCACCGAACGTCAAGAACACATCGTACCCGAAAGCACTGGATATGGCGACGCTGATCGACTGCTCGAGTTCCTTGTTCTTTGTCGTACCCGCTCGGACCCATAGACGAATGATGATGTCGAAAATGTCTTCTTCCCGCAGCATCTGTTTCCCGTGCATGATAAAAATGAGGTTGTCGCGTATGAACGTGCACAGGAACTCTGTGTAGACGCTAGTAGGTGGTTCAACAGAGTCCGAGAGGATCTTGTTGCTAGCTCGAACAAACCAGTCGGCGAGATCACGTCCCTCGTCCGAGATGAGCTTGCGGACTCTCTCTCCCTCAAGAGGTGACTTGGCTTCCGCCGAGACATGGACAGAAATGAGCCCCAGAACACTAGAGATCCCACACTCCACGGGGTCGGAATCGTCTTTGTTGGCGAGCTGAAGTCTGACGACGTGCTGGAACATTTTCGTAGCGGCTTCGTATATGCGAAAGGGGTATACTTGTGTCGCGAGCCTCTTCGTAATGGCTTGCAAATCGTCCCAGTCCCCACCTCCGGCCGCTGCAATAGACTGCATGTGGAGGAGCAAATCATCAATCTCTGAGTTTCGAACGCTCAGTGTATAGAGACTCACCCGCATAGGGTCGCGGTCAAACCGTTTCAAAGCGGCCTCGAGCGCTCTCATCGGATCGGGGATGTTGGCGGGCATGATGAAATAGGGATATCGTGGATAGCGCACCAGGCGTCGTCAACGAAGGGTGGAAAAGTAAGTTGGGATGAGTGGAAGGACGCTTGGGTACTTATACTCTCGCGCGGTGGCCCACAACAATGTGGTTCTCTACGCGCCCACCTGGCCACCACCAGTGTCATCGGCCACAGGTGGTCGAGGAAGGCATAAGCGATCGACACGACTTTCATTGTCCGGCTCACCAAACAAATCTGGAAAAATAAGATCGATACGCCCCGCTAAAGGGATAGTGACCACATCATAGGGATACAAGTACATGATTTTACCTAGGAGTTGTTCAAAGATAAGTCCTGGCATCTTCAATCGAAATGTCAGACTCACGATTTACTTCATAAACCCACCCCAAAAGTATGAAACTGTGAATGACGAATCAAAATCTAATTTCCTTGTGTTTCAACCCCAACCATGAACAAGAAAGCATATATATCTGATTGTAAATTACGAACCTTGGTATTCTATCCGGATGACCCGTTCGTGCCGCTGGGCATCGAATTACGAGGTGCGCTTGGCAGTAGAGGAGCGATTTCTCTGGCTTGTGCTGCCTGACGCCTCTTGCGATGTAATCTCTGGCGCATATCGAAGAAATCACGATGAAGAATGTATTGCGGATGAGAGGTAGTTGGGGGAGGAGGCGAAATAGGTGTGACCGGCTTTTTCTCTGTCGCTTTATCCTTCTCCTTCTCCTTGCTTTCGTCTGACTTACTCTTATCTTCTCCGTCCTTCTCCTTTTCTTTCTCCTTCTCCTTCTCCTTCCGTTCCTTCTCCTTCTCCGCTTTACGGCGCTGTTTCTCCTCCCAGTCCTCCTTCACCTTCTGGATCTCATCATCGCTAAGACCTAGTTTCCGCGCACCGCTGGCGACCGCTGGGCTCGCAAACCCTGGGTCGGATAGATGTCCTTCGCAAGTATAGATGAAATCGACGCTATCTTTCGTTGCAAGAACGATCGGAGTTGGAGACCTGCACACGTAGCACGGCCTCGCCGTTCCTGCGGTCTATCTTCGAAGTTTTCCGTCGGTCGTCTGAACGCATATTTCGAGGCAACATATCTAGTGACGCACGCGCTTGAAATATCGGTTTTCGAATTTCTCTGGGTTGGACATCGTGGCGAGAGTCGAAAAGACGATCACTCGAAGTCTTCACTCGATCCCAAACGATTGCTTCCGACTTTCGAAGTCGCACGGCATGGCAATTGCCTTCGACGGTGTTCGTCACATCCAAAAGTTGAGTATAAAATCTACAAAAACCGTAGAAATATCAAAACTGAAAAACTTGAGAGCTTAAAACTCTGCTGGAGCATTTGTATCAAATGAACGTTTTTAAAAAATATATATATCCAGTTTGCGAGTGCCAGTATTTGTTAAGCGCCAGCTGAGCCTTAAGCTTTTTCTTGAAATGCATGCCATTTTTTCAAACGTACACTCTCCCCCCAGTTTCGATGTCATGTCTTTTTTTGTCATTCTTCTGAGACTGAGGGCGAATTTCGATTCGTCGGATCGCTATGCGGTTCGTCGCGGGAGCCTATTGAGTTACTTCCCGATCCAGGAGCCTTTTCACGCGCATATAGGCAGCCCGCTCCCGTCTGCTGACTGCTGGATATAAAGTACATCCCAGCTTCGCTCCTTCCCCTCATAATCTCTCCCACAGAGGCATTTCACCCTCAGTCAGCGACCACCACCATGTCTGATACCGTCGGAAAGCCCATCAAATGCAAGGCTGCCGTTTGCTGGGCAGCTGGAGAAGAGCTCAAAGTCGAGGAGGTCGAGGTCGCGCCTCCGAAGGCGAATGAGGTCAGGATTCATATTCTCCACACTGGTGAGCTCTTTATCAGTAATTGTATCGCGACGGAATCTCATAATTGGACAGGTATCTGCCATACCGATGAATACACTCGCAGTGGAAAGGATCCCGAGGTACGTCGATCATGTCCATGAGCCACTGAGAGACGCATCGATGCTTATTTCTCCACGTTAGGGCATATTCCCCGTCATCTTGGGACATGAGGGAGGAGGAATAGTGAGTGTGATCTTGCCGATCAAAAGAGAAACTGTTTAAACGCGATGCATAGGTCGAATCGGTCGGTGAAGGTGTTACAAGCGTGAAGCCAGTGAGACATCAATTTCGAGAAGCTCTCTCGGGAACTGACGTAACGTCGATCTTAGGGCGATCATGTCATTCCATTATATACTGCCGGTATTTGCGAAACGATATCACTTCTCATCGTAATACTCACATGAAGGTCGACAGAGTGCCGTGAATGCAAGTTCTGCAAGAGCGGGAAGACGAATCTCTGTGGCAAGGGTGAATGCCAACGCTTTGTTCATCCATTCAAGCGATCCTGACTTCTATTCATGCTCCAGTTCGCGCGACGCAAGGTAAAGGAGTCATGCCTGACGGCACGTCCCGGTTCACCTGCAACGGCAAGAGTTTATTCCATTTCGTGAGTATCAGTTGACGTGAGGGGTCCGAATGTCCACTCACCTCCTTTGGCAGATGGGTACCTCGACCTTCTCGCAATACACGGTAGTAGCGGACGTATCTGTTGTAGCTATCAACAAAGAAGCTCCTCTGAACCGAGCCTGCCTCTTGGGATGTGGTATCACTACCGCCTGGGGATCTGTAGTCAAGCAACCAGGCATTAGTACGTCTTTCGCCTTCATTAAATTTCCGATAATATTCTTACCTGCAAGTCTTGTAGAGGGATCTTCAGTCGCTGTCTTTGGTTGCGGAGCTATCGGTTTGGGAGTAGTCCAAACCTCGTCTCTCGTTGGCGCGTCTCGGATCATCGCTGTAGACACGAACCCTGGCAAAGAGTCTTGGGCGACGAAGATGGGTGCGACTGACTTCGTCAACCCGACGAAGCTGCCCGAGGGAAAGCGCATACAGGACTTCTTGGTTGAAATAACTGACGGCGGATTGGACTACACCTTCGACTGCACTGGAAACGTAAATGAATTTCACCGGAATATTTTTTTTTGAATGTTCATCATGATCTTGGTAAACAGGTCAATGTTATGCGTGCCGCTCTCGAGGCCTGCCACAAGGGTTGGGGCGTCTCTACCATCATTGGTGTCGCAGCCGCCGGGCAGGAGATCTCTACTCGCCCGTAAGTAATTAAAAGTAGGCTGGTTTATCTTTTGAGCGGTATACTTACTAGCGGCTTAGATTCCAGCTGGTGACAGGTCGCACCTGGCGAGGCTCTGCGTTCGGCGGGGTTAAAGGTCGAACAGAACTCCCTGGTCTCGTCGAGGACTACTTAGCAGGCAAAGTCAAAGTCGATGAGTACGTTACGCATCACCGCAAGTTCGATGAGATAAATGCTGGATTCCATGACATGCATGTGAGTGATTTACGGTGGTTCGCGTATGCTCTCGTTATTTAACTGCTTCTGCAGGCTGGCGATTGTATTCGTTGCGTCGTGGACATGTCGACTTTGTGATTTCTTTCAATGTTGAGCAGTAAACATCAGTAGCACAAGACTCGAATTCTTTGCAATATCAATCAGCAATCAGCCGTGTATATACGAAGCAATGGAAACACAGACATCGACGTGAAATAAGTTTACTCCTGCGGCGTACTCCATCAAGTCCTCGAGGTCTACTCCTATTGCTTCCCGAACATAAGATCGCTAATGTCGAGAGCTCCGCCGCCATATTCAACGGGATGGTTAAGAGCAACAGTCTACCCTTTGATATTAGACACAGAACAATCTTCAAAAATTAGAAGTACCTTGGATGACCCGGGTGAGCGTCGTGGAGTCAATCCAGTATTAAGATCGGCTCCGTCATTCTGACAGCAAATGGATCCTTAGCCTTCAATAAGAAATATTGAAATGAGGTGTATGGATACCGTCGAGGAGCGAGCCAACCAAAGCGCGGCACGGATCCATTCCGAAGTCTCGAAAAATTTCTGGTTTTCCTCGCTTCGCGCTTTGGGATACGTAGGCTTCTCCGAAGAGGTTGGTAATGTCCAGGAAGGCGTTGCGAGTATGAGGCTGCCAAGGATGGTGCAAGTTAACTGCATTTTTTTGAAGTGGGCGGAAATTTCTCAAAGGTCGGCTGAGAACGACGCTCTCTTAACAGAGATAAAACACCTTACAGTACCTTCACATTTATACCCAATCTCCTCTGGCGCGCTTTTCTTTCGCGATTGGTCGCCACCTCTTGGTTTCCTTCGCGTTGAGTGAAAAACGGTCAATGAGGACCGTCGGGAGGGGGGTTCCGTTTTCGGGAGGCCAACGCCAATGTCATCTTGATCGAAATCGTGGATGATGAGAGACGCCGTGACTTGCTCGTTCTTGATCCATTTCGATGAAGGGGAAGCGGAGGCGGCGTGCCAGTGTTCTCAAACAAACAAGCAACAACAACGCGTACACAAACAGCTACACGAGTCACGTTCACCAACTTGAAAGCCACCACACCAGTGACACACCTACTACCTAGGTACCTCTTTCTACCTTCAACAACGACGACACATTCGATTCTACCGCAAGTGAACAGTTCTGTTCGCCATTGCGCTACGTGGTGCGTAAACAGCTGTACTTTTTTCTTTTCTTCCGTCGTGCAAAGCCATCGTCATCTATCCAGGAAGCAAGATGCTGATCGCCAAAGACTTGCCGCCTGAACTTTTGGACCGAATCTTCCAGCGATGCGAAAGGCGAATGCATCCTGGAAGTTGGGCACACCAATTACGCGAAGAAACATGCGTACCGAAACCGCGCCTACATCCTCTGCTCCTGGTGTGCAAGAAATGGCATGACGTCGCAGAAAGAAGGCTATATTCGTCTGTCAGTCTGGGGAGGAGCAAGACCGTCAGAGATAAGACGGGGAAAACCTTTGAGCTCACAGACGAACATGTTTGCAGGATATTGCTCGAGACAGTGCAAAATAACACTCGGATTGCGTCGCTTATTCGTGAAATCAATGCTCGTAATCCACGGCGTGATGTCGAGATGTTCAAGATGCAATTTCGCATCATAGGCACATGCAAGAACATCGAAAAGATCCATGTCGATGGTTATGGCTGTAACGGCGCTCTGCTAAATGATCTGAAAGCTACCCTAGCAAAGGTCACAGGCTTGACTTCCCTGGAACTGTTGTGTCATCGGCTGGAACCAGTGAAGGAGAGGGATGTTGTTTTCTTGTCGGATGTGATGGGTCTTCTTCCAAATTGGCCTAGGATCGAAACGATATACGGGTCCCTGGGCAACGAGGACAACTATTACCATGGGCCCACACAGGTCCCTTCAGCTCTGAACGCATGTCCCGTGCTCCGTTCTGTTTCCATTCACAATGACACCTTCTCCCCATCACATTTACGCTGCCTAGGAGACGTCGCACCGAGGCTCGAAGAAATATACATCATCATTGGATTCGATTGTGCCGATGCTCTCCGAGGGTCTCTGCAAATCTGGTCGACCTCTCTCAAACGAATCGAGGTTCATACACCACTGTACCGCGGCGGAACATTCCCTGCGGACCAATGTCCTGTCATTCGCATCCCTATGACCGAACTGCGCAAGGTCAGCATGTCCGCGCCTCTACTCAGTGTAAAGGCCTTGGATCTTCTTCCAAAACTCGAGGATTTGCATTTACGTGGGCACCTGCCAGAGGGCATGGATCTGGTTCGACTTATAAGAGGAGGGAAGATGCCACACTTGCGTATCTTGGACGCGTATTTTTTGAAAAGCATGGACCTTGCGGTGAACCTCGATCAACCCGACACGGTTGAAGACGAGCGTAAAAAAATCGAAATCTCCGTCGAGTTGGAAAAGGCGTGCAAAGAGCTTAATATCTCTTTCAGGGGCACATTCGTCGAACGTTACACTGATTATGAAGACTACAATGAAAACTCTGTGTCTTCTGACGGTGGCTGGTGGGAGCCCGATAATCCACAACCAGCGAATGATCACCTTGAAGGTGGATTCGTTTCTTGTCCCTCTTCTCGGTCATTATTAAAAGAAGAATTAGATGACGATCAATGGTAGCAAGGTTGCTAGTCGACCTCGAATACCCTACAACGGAATGTTCAGCACTCACGTTTAGACTATCTCCATTCTAGTTGCGGTGTTTTATTTCGTCGACACAAGGGCGCAAATAATTCAGGCGAAGTTTTCGTGCCAACTCCAACGGCACTCAAACTATACTTCAGCGTAGAAAGTACCGAAAGGGCGAAATGGAGAAGCCATAACCGTGTTGTTTCGTAGTCGTGAAAATGACCTGTTTTTGAAAGAACAAACACATGTAAACAAAGGCATAGCAAAGCGAACAACCACAAAACACATGTTCAAGTTGAAACGAACCACCGTGACCACAAAAAGACGACCGAAAGGTGTGTGCACGTCGCAACACCTTTCTCCGCCGGACTGTTGCTGAAAGCCTAGAATAATCCATCAGCACATCTAAATGGACACCATCGACAGGCATGCGGATCCGGACATACCACCTGAACTCTTGGACCGAATCTTCCAATACTGTGAACACTACGAAAGCCATCCTCTATTCGAACAAGCTTACTTACCAGAATACAAACTTCATCCACTACTTCTGGTCTGCAAGAAGTGGCATGGCGTCGCGGAAAGGAGATTATATTCGTCGATCAGTCTGGGGGACAGCAGGACTACTAGAGATAGGAACGGGGAGCTGAGGGAGATCACAGGCGATCACGTCTGCAAGCTTTTTCTCAGAACCATAGAGAACAACGCTCGGATTGCATCGGCCGTCCGGGAGCTACGTATTTGCAACCCGCCGTTCGATGGAGATGAGAGCAAAGCGCGTATCCGCATTATAAACATCTGCAAGGGCGTCGAAAAGATCGAATTTATTGGTTACAATCGTGATACCGCGTTTTGGGAGAACCTCAAAGCTACACTCGCAAACACCGATTTGCTTTCCTTGGATCTGACGTGCAAGTTACATGACGCCGTTCTTTCGCCCAGGGATATCTCAGGCCTTTTGGCCTCGGATGTGATGGACCTCCTTCCAAATTGGCCTCGAATTCAATCCGTCAAAGCAAAAGTGGGTAATCTATTCAATGACTACTATTATCCCTTCAAAACCCTGTCGACCCAAAACTCTTGTCCTGCACTTCGCACCATTTCCATCTCCGACGACACTTTGAACGGGGAGCAGCTACTCTATCTAGCAGACATTGCACCAGTTCTCGAAGAAATAGATCTGGCTGTGAGAATTGACAGTGCCGCAGCCCTCTCAAAGTGCCTGGAAATCTGGTCCTTCTCGCTGAAACGACTATTTGTTCGTACCCCCTTCTACCGCGACAAAACAATCCCAGAGGGCCAATGCCCCGTCATTCGCTCTCCGGTGGTCGAGCTTCGCGAGCTCTCCATGCCGTCCCCACTGCTGAACACCGACGCCCTGAGTCTTACACCAAAACTCAAGATATTGCGCTTCGATAAAGGAGACGTATCGGAAGGCAAGAAGCTGATTCGACGAATAGAAAGGCAAGAGTTGCCTTGCTTGCAAGAGCTTGACGTGGACTTATTGGATGATATCACGAGGAACCGAAATTCCAGTGGGGAGGAGAATAGGCGCACAAAAAAAGAAATTGCCAAAGAGCTACGGAGGGTGTGCGTCGAGCACAACATTGCATTCACGGAATCGTTCTCCGCATTTGAAGAACTTGAAGGAGACTTCGATCGAAGCCTCGAGTTAACTGAAGACGATTGGCCCTTCTCTGATTCGGATGATTCAACGACATCGGATCATGATCTTTGAAGGTGATTTTGGCTTCCAATCATTTCTTTACCTGGTCTAACGAATAAAAGCTGTTGATCTATTGCAGCGATAGCCCGCTCTTCTTTGATATTTCTCCTCAAATTCTTGTAAGCGACACGGGGAGTGCAATTGCTTTTCCGTCTCATGATATTCGGAATTTTTTGTTGCATTTCAATGAGATTGTTAAAGCAGAATAATTTTCGGAATGTCTATTGGCAATTCGGAACGATAAGCCCATGCATAGTGACAATGGCATGGTTCTTGCATTCTACACTGGACTCTGGGATGCGATGCGTTCGATTGAATTTGGAAGGTTTGGCGTTCGACCCTTGCAATGTCGTCGATAACCCTTTACGAAGTGCGATGAGTTATGCGGTGCAGTGCAGCGACTCAGACTCTATCCCCCATCATCATCCACGAAGAACGGGCTTCAAAAGCTTCAACTATCTACGGTGCGTACTCTGATTTAAATAATAAGTTCTTCGCATTTCGTAACATTGCACTGTCATAAAAAGAAATAAATGGACGTTACCACCGGGAACTCACAGGCTTCGAACCTACCCCCTGAACTTTTGGATCGGATTTTCAAGCTTTGCGAACGAACGTCATTACACGTGTAGTGTCTATGGACCGACGTTCTTACCTAATTCTCGCATCCATCCACTGCTTCTGGTGTGTAGGAGATGGCATGCTGTAGCGGAACGAAGGCTATATGCGTCCGTCAGTCTCGGGAGCAACAGGACTGTAAAAAACAGGAACGGACAGAAGAAGGAAATCGTAGGCAAAGAAGTGTGCAGACAGTTTTGCGAGACGGTGCAGAATAACCCTCGGATCGCGTCGCTCGTTCGCGAGCTGCATTTGTGCACTTCGAAGTCAGACCGCGAAGAGAGCGAGATGCACGCCCGCCTTATCAGTATATGCAAGAACGTGGAGAAGATCGAGCTACACGGCTGTCACGATGCCCATCAGGACTTGGCAAAGGCCCTGGCACAAGCCGACCTTATTTCTTTGGACATTTCGTACGAGCGACTGGGGAGTTACGGTTCAGACGGAAAGATGTTCTCGTTATCGGCGCTACTCAAGCTTCTTCCGAATTGGCCCCGCCTTGAAAATTTATATGCGAAGTTGGCTCGCAATGACTATGGGCCTTATTGCGAAGCTTTACTTTCGTCCGCTGGCTCGCCTCAAGCTCCAGGTGTTTGCGCCGCCCTCCGAAAAATCTTCGTCACTGGAGCCTTATTCGACGCGGAGCATTTCAGCCAACTGGCGGCCATATCGCCCAAGCTCGAAGAAATTGGCGTGACTGTCCAAAATGACTGTGATGAATCAATACTCCGAGACTGCGTGGAAGTATGGTCGTCCTCGCTCAAGCGTTTCTCCGTTTTCACGTCCGCTTTCGACGATCCCTTCCCCGATGATACGAGTCCCATTATCTGCTCCCCCATACCCAACTTACGCGAGCTTGGATTGGCTGCGCCACTTCTCACCCCAGGCTCTATGGTGTTTCTACCGAAGGTGGAGAAGCTGGATTTTCGCGGAGACTACTCACATGGCATAGAGTTGGCGAAATTCATACGAAAAGGTGGGCTGCCGAGCCTGCGCGAACTTGATGTATCTTTCGTTTCGCGGGGATATGATTCCGATGCGGAGAACAATGATGATATGGATGTGGAAGTCGCCAAGGAGATACGCAGGGTGTGTAGGGAGAGAAAAATCTTCGTCCAGGACATATTTACCTGCTTAGAGGAATTGGAAGAACATTATGGATACCCTGAAGATCGGACACCCGAATCCTCTGACAACGACTGGCGAGACGAGAAAGGTCCGATTTCAGTGACAGTCGAGAGCAATGAAGAAGGTGAGCTATCATCTTCATCGCCTTCTACTAATTTTTTGACGGGAAAAAAGATTCGGAGGTGGAGGGGTTTTGGTAGTCGAAACTCATAAAACATCACGACTCCTAGGCTGAAGCGTGGCGAATTACTCAACTTATTCAGTGTACTGGCATGCGTATTATCTTCCCCATCGACGAGCTCGTGCTAGGTGTAGTGCGTCTGTAGCTCCAGGAAGTCGAAATTGGTTCCGGCTCTCGTCGGACACTTTGGACAGCCACAAACACGATCGGTCGAACTCTTACGGCACACCGTTTGGCAGACTGTCACTGAAGAGGTGAACCTTACATGCGAACATGAATTCGGCAAGCCTATTGCACATGTACATCGACATTGATACCCGGAGCACTTGCTAGACTTTAATCGCCTTGATAGCCCTACACTCCAGAAAATCGAACGCCCTTTAAGCACCAACATTGACAGGTGTGCAATCGATACCAATGAGTTGCTCAGCTTCACAAAACCAACATATCAGAGTCTTGACCAAGATCTATCACAAGATCAGTACTTACTAACGATGTCACTGCAGTTAACCGGGTCCGAGGTGCACGACGTTCCGGAGACACCAACGACCTTGAGCCATAAACTTAGTGTCGAGTGATCGAGCCGTTGAGACGAGAGCATCACTTACGGTGATGGGCGAGCAGCCAATGCCAATGGGGATGTCGACACCCTGGACAACAACGCCGAGGAGGCCCAACAGGAGCGCCGTGGCCGGGTCACTCGAGGACGTGACCGAGTTGCAGCATGACTGCGCGAACGACGTCGTGGCGACAGCAAGGATGGCGATGCCAGTGAATTTCGAGAACAACATTTCCGGAGGAGAAGTAGCTGAACAGTGCTTAGTGAGCTTGGTTCGACTGGGGGCCCTGGACGAAATTTCGCCTGCATTTATACCTTTGAAGATACGGAGCCTTTATTCTTCACCCCAGCGGAAAATAATCGTAGATAAGCATGATGCGCATATGTGGTCATTGAAGTTGTACGATGGGGTTTGGAAGGTTTTTTCGAGGTGATCGTGTGCGAGACGAGGAACATCAGAGCCATGGCTTCGCTATGGAGTTGACACTTGTGAGATTTCGACGAAAGGAATGTTATTCCACCGGATTCCGAACGACATGGAAGCTTCTTCAACTCGGTCTGATTGAGGTCCAGGTACGAACAGAGAATATTTTCCAGCGGTTGTAATGCTTGTTGTCTGTGTGAGCAGTGAAGCGCCCGGGTCCTTTTGACTCCATCACCTCCCATTCGTTATCGGCGTGGAGTCGGTGCCGAAAGCAACGGACCCCTTGGCTTGTTATTGGGTTCGAGCGATTTCTGGCAATGTCCGTGGTCACTTGATATTTTGGCGCCCAATGAACGCGTCTTTGATGACAGGTGTGGGCAGTATTCGTAGAGATAATCCAAGAATCCAGGAGCAGAATCAGCAACAAGGGGTGACAGACAAAATGGATTCGCCAAGATATTCCGTTTTCATAGATGACTTTACGAACTATTTCCCATGCGTCCCTTCGATGATAGTGTATAGACGTTCGTAGAACATTGAGAACGTCGCTTCAATCAGGACTGACGTCAAGTCTTGAGGAACAATCATGACGCGGAAACTGTTTGATAACGATTAGTATTTCAAATGTTTAGATGATCGACTGGACGCTTGTAAAGCTTACCTCCTAAGTATCAAAAATTCAGATAGTTTGACAGAGACTGGCAGTTCGATCAAGTGAGCTCCACCGTTTCGTGTGGCATTTCTAGATACGAGGACTTGCTGCCTGCCAGTGCATAAACTTGGCTAGGAAACAGAGCGGGAGCGCTTTCGAGCAGCATGGACAAGGAACGATTGAAACCATAGCAGTCAAAAGTGGCCCAAGATATGTATTTTCTTTAGGATTTTACCCAGAGCCTGCCAGTGTCGTCGTAGCTTTGTGTGAGCCTTATCAACTTCCCAATCGACTCCCAAATGATTTGTTCCAAAATTCGTCAGCGACAGTCGCCGACAGAGAAGATTCTTTGATGATTTTCTTGAGTATTGAGTAACTTAAGTAACTTGCAGCGAGATCTCGCAAGTATTAGTCCAAGATGGTGGTGGTAAGAGGCAAAGTTGATGCCGTGCCGCGACGATGACGCCCGCCACGCCCGCCGTGACCACCCTGGCCATGGCGCACCGCTTGCATTCTTCTTGTTGCTCTTCGACCGACGTCGACCACCCACCACTATGTCGCTGACAGCCTCAGTAACAGAGCAAGCGAAAGACACCGTCGAGAACCTCGCCGACGACGATGCCGACTCGACGAACTCGGAGGTGCGGTACATGGCGTATGGTGCTCGCATAAGGACCGCGTTGCGTGCGGCGCAGAGATACATTGCTTATGTGCGTGCTATTCCCCAATGTGTTCTCCACGCATTCTTAATAAGATATTTCTTGTGTCTGATGATTAGACGAGTGATGTTGGAGAGGCATTCCGTCCTGTCGTGAAGCCTTGGGTTGTGACAGCAGCGTATGGCGTTTCGTGGCTCTATCTTGCTGGGTACGTTCCAGGACCTCGCCCCCTTTTTCTTTGATTTAAGTCGACCATCAGGGATGTCGGGTTCGAGACATGGAAAGCTCAACGCAAAGGCCCGACACCATTAGAAGCAGCCTCATTTACCGAATCGCAGAGACTGGCACTGGTAGCAGCCAAACGAGGAATCTTCCAAGCTATTGCCAGCATGTAAGCCAGCTCAGTAACTTCACAAACCATATGCGCTCAAACGACACTATTTTATTAGGGCCTTACCAGCGTTCACTATCCACACCATTGTGAAGCAGTCCGCGCGATTGTTCAAGAAGACTGTCAATCCCCGCACCAAAGCTTGGGGACCAACACTCACGGGGCTCGCAGTCGTCCCCATTTTGCCTTATCTCTACGATGCTCCTGTCGAAGCTGCGACCGAATTTGTCTTCGAGATGTTCGAGGAGAAATGGTATCATCGCGTGGCGGCGGCGAGGCGGCGAGAGGAAGAGAAGAAGAAGACGGAGTTATGACGAATTAGACGACAACAGTACGCAAGATGGCAAGACCTAGAGTCAGAGACGTAGATTAGATTTTTGTTTTTATGATTATATACCTAAGCACCACTTGATTACAGTATGTTGAATAATGTTCGGTGTCAAGCAAGAAATGTAAGTTAGATGAGGAACCTTTGCTCTGCTGTACAATTGCTTTTCTATCGTCCTAATGCCAATGGTATGAGACTGATCGAGCTTGCTGGTATAATTCCAACTTCCGTTACGACCGCAGTAATGTCCTTCGCAGAAGTAAGATCGTATAACGGGTTAAACAACTCTAATTTTGAGTTCGGACTTCGTTCCCGTAAGAGCTTTGAATTCGGAATTACTGAAGGGTATGGAGGGAAAACCGAAAGATCCCCTGAAGCAGGTGGTTAATACAAAGGGAAGATGGCGAAATATGTGTTCACGCACCGAGTTCGTTCTTAGTAAAACCATCCAAAACGACCGCTTCCGAGAATTTGTAGGTTTCGCATGCGACAAGGACAGGTATAGTGTGCGTTCGAGCCATCATGGCGACAAGCGCAGTCCCAGATCTTGAGAAGACAGCGCCATCTGCGTGAATCGAATGTGCCCCCAAAAGCACTGATGAGATGTTGCCAGAATGTGAAGACAAGTATGAACCGAGACTGGGGAGGAGCATGTATGTGCACGGAATTCCAGCGTTGGTGAGGACGGAGAGAAGGTTTTTGCCTGTACGGATGCTAATCAGCCGTGAGCGATCTTGAATTTTCGTCGACTACACACCTTCAAGTAAAGGTCGCGAATCCACGACGACGACAGATATGTTCTTGCCTTCCCCGTGAGCACCGAGTAGTATTTTCTGTACAGCAGATGACCTGTGCGAAGTCATAAATAATTTAAACGCCGGAACTGGCTTCAATGATGATACACACCGTGCATATGTAAGGACTGTATCTCCGTCATTTATCTTTTTGACTGCGTTTTCGACGATGACTTGGTCCGCTAGAACAATCCGATCTCTAATGTACGTGTCGATTTTATCGCAGAGCAAATCCTTTGCCTGTGGTGGCGTGAGTGAAAGAGTTGACATGAAAATGAGGCAGGGTACTCACATCTTTGTCAGGTAGATCGATATCACATTCACTGATATATTTCTTTAGTTGACGAATCGCATTTCCCATGGTGACTGCCATCGGACGTGCGGATACGAGGTGAGTGATTTGAGGGCCGAGATGCTTTTCGAGATGTCTTGAGAGTGTGGTATTGGCAGGGGTGGAATAATCTTGGATAACCTACAGTACCCAGCCAACTCAGTTACGTCAGATGAGATGCATAGACTAAACTCACATTTCGAAGTGCTGTCAGCGTTGCAATACATCTTGCGTTTGCACCAACTATTTTGAATTCGGAAAACTGAAGACCAAGACGAATGACGGCAGGGTGGATAGGGTCAGATGAAGGAGTCTTTCCTGACGAGGGCGGTTTCTGGGACCCAAAATGCGAGAAGATGCGCTGTCCACGCGGGCCATCCGGGTCTTGCGATCCTGGGGCGTCTCGACCAGCGTCCTTCGACGGCGTGCCCGAAGGTTGAGCATTTTGAGAAGTTGTTGCTTTCGCCGAGCTTGCTCCAGCCTTCGCCTTTCCCTTTCCTCCTGCACCGTCTCCAGCGGGGGCTGCAGCTTCTTTCTCCTTCTTCGCCGCACGCTGCTTCTCCTGCAACTCTCGCCGTTCTGCTCGAGTCATCGTCTTTGGATTTTTTGGGCCTTGACCCTCGGGCACTACGTTGGATGTAGATGCAGGTGTCGAAGCAGCCTTTCCAGGTGCTTGGCTGGTGTTCGGTGCAGGAGCGTGCGGTGTGGGCTTCGTTGAGGCGCTTGTGCTGGCTTGGGGTGCATCTGCTCGCTTTTGTTTTTCGGGCTTTGGGGGACGAGGAGGATTCGGTGGTGCCGACATTTTCAGCGAGTAGAGGTATACTTCGCCTTTTTGTCGCCGTGATAGAATTTGAAGTTGAAGTCCGGAGCGAGATGAAAGTTGAGTGCAACCGTGCCCGCGTCGATCGACGTGACTCGATCATTTATTTGGCAAAACTCGCTGGAACAAACAACGCGTTGCAACTCAAGATTCCATTGAAAATTTGAGAATTTTTCCTTGAAGACGTTTTATAAACGGGAACTTATATGAGAGCACATATAGTACTCATATGTGCTCTGAAGATGCACTTCTGCTTTTGCGTTGGGTTTTGATGACAGAAAAGGACAGACAACATGAGGATGACATAATCGCGCCCACTTCGGTTTTCGAACTCGCTTGCGTCGCTCGACGTCGTACTCTTTCTCTCCGACCACCACCTTCAATTTGCTCCAAAGTCGGAAACGACGTAGAAGAAGGAAAACAGCGAGCGGGCGATAGCTTATACCTGCAAGTCTTGAAAACGACTGTCTGGCGTTCTCTTTCTCAATTGGTGTCGTCTGCGCAGCTCCATTTGACGCACGCTCGAAATGGTGAGCACTCGCGAACGGTTCGATTGTAGTGATTGCTGCTGAATAAATTTCATTTCAAAAGGGTGTCCCAGCGCTGTTTAGATGGCTCAGTAAGAAATATCCCAAAATAAGTGAGTTTCTTGTTTGCTCTCGTGCGCGAAGATACTGACTGAGCGTTTGCCAGTCTACCCCGTCGTAGAGGAAGAAGCAAACAAAATCGAAGACCAGAATGGCGACGACGTCGAAGTCCCCGTTGACATGTCTGGTCCTAATCCCAATGGCGCGGAGTTCGACTGCCTGTACTTGGATATGAACGGTATCGTACGTGGCGTTGGCGTTGGGTTGAAATTTGTGCTCTCCTACTCACTCATTCTCAGGTTCACCCTTGTACTCATCCTGAGGGAAAGGTGAACTTTTTTGAACTTTTCTGACTCGTTCTACTTCTAATTTGCTCTCAGCCTGCCCCGGAAACGGAAGAAGATATGATGATCGAAATCTTCGAATACACTGAACGAGTCGTGAACATGGTCCGACCCCGGAAGTTACTTTTGATGGCTATTGGTAAGCATGACTTCGTTGCATCCTATACGTTCCATTGACTCTCTTCTCAAACACAAGATGGCGTCGCACCTCGAGCAAAGATGAATCAGCAGCGGTCTCGTCGGTTCCGTGCATCTCAGGAGGCGAAGGAGAAGGAAGAGGCGAGGCAGGAGAATCTTGTATTGTGGGAACGTGAGTTGTACATGTCAAACTTGGGTTCGACTTAGAAGCTCATGCAACTAATAGAAATGGGGCAAACTGTCACCGATGAAATGCGGAACAAAAAATCTTGGGATTCCAACGCAATTACACCTGGAACACCTTTCATGGACCTTTTGGCAGCATCATTGCGTTACTGGGTCGCGAAGAAGCTGAACACAGATCCGGGGTGGAAACAAGTACGTTATGTGTTTGACTTGTTCCATTTATTGCAATTAACGTACGTTTTCTAATCAGTTGGAGGTTATCATTTCTGACGCCAGCGTCCCGGGCGAAGGAGAACACAAAATCATGGACTTCATCCGTCGCCAAAGGACGAACCCAGGTTACGATCCTAATACGCGCCATGTAATTTACGGATTGGTTAGTATTTTAACCACCACTCCGATCTGTTCTTTCGTTACTTACATTTTTAATTTGTTCCATTAGGATGCTGATCTGATTATGTTATCTCTTGCCACTCATGAGCCGAATTTCCGTGTCTTGCGCGAAGATGTATTCTTCCAGGATACGAGTCCCACAGCGTGTCGCACTTGTGGACAGGAGGGCCACTATGCTGCCCAATGTACTGGCCAACCAAAAGTAAAAGCAGACGAACATGATACTAAGAAAGCCCCCATCACAAAGAAACCATTCATATTCCTCGACGTCGCCGTCTTGCGCGAATACCTTGAAATCGAATTGAATGTCCCCAATGTCCCCTTCCATTTCGACATCGAACGTGCCATTGACGACTGGGTGCTACTCATCTTCTTTGTCGGAAATGATTTCCTGCCTCATTTACCCTCGCTTGAGATCCGAGAAGGCGCCATCGATACGCTGCTGAAAATCTGGAAGGACGAGTTGTCCAGGATGGGCGGATACTTGACGAATCACGGAACGCTTGAGTATGCACGTGTTGAGATCATCCTTGAGGGTCTTGCGAGACGTGAGGATGAGATCTTCAGACGTAGACGCGAAGGTACCGCATTGTCTCCCACTGTATTACGTCAACCGACGCATCTTTACTGAAACGTTGCTGAACTTGTGATTTTATGCGCCTCGTTGCGTATTTCTTGCTTATTATAGCCGAAGAGAGACAGGACCAGAATGCGAAGCGCCGAAAACTCGAGGCCGAAGGCTTCAACCCGAGCGCTACTTTGAACGGAGGGAAGATCGTCGAGGTCAAGCCGTCGGCCGCGCTGCAGCTCACCGCGACGCCCTCAGCTCCTCCTGCAGGCGGGACGAAACCGCAACATCACGCATTGCCCCCTCGGCCCACGTTCAATAGCTTCGAGAGCAATGCAGACTCGCTTGGGTTTGGAGCGTCTTCTACGGAGTCTATGGCTATGGCAGGCATCACAGGCTCGGACAAGGATTGGGTACGGAACAGACATGCAATACGCATGTCGAACATGAGCGCCGCGGAAATGCTCAAGGCGGAGATGATGAGCGCACGACCGGTCAAGTTGAAGAACGAGTTCACGAAGAAATCTGCCTCGCCCGTCCCTAAGCAAGATCAAACCCCATCGCCTGTACCCTCCGGGCCTCCGCCTCCCCCTATTGTTGCGGCTGAAACCGTCGATGTGTTGGAAAAGTCGGCGACACCTGAGGTCAACGGATTGCCTCAGGAAAGTTCGACTGCAGTGGAGGTAACGGCTACGGCTGGTGATGCTGAAATGGCTGGGCCGTCGAACGACGGCACCCCTGCTCCAGACGTGAACATGTCCGAAGAGCAAGAAAATACTGAATCAACGCCGCATGGGACGAAGCGAAAGGCGGACGACGTCGAAGCTGAGGATGATGCGGAAGGTGAAGACGCCGACGCCGACGCCACCTTTGAAGCCGATGACGACGACGCGCCAGGCGACACGAGCGTACTTGTCCGTAAGGTGAAGCCGGATGGGACAATCGAGCAAGAGGATACGGTCAAGTAAGTTTAGGCAAATTGTTCACTAAAAGTCTCTGATTTTTATGTGACTTCAAGACTTTATGAACCGGGATACAAAGAAAGGTATTATCGCCAGAAGTTTGGAATAGAACTCAGCGATACAGAATTCCGCAAAAAGTGCGTGGTCGAGCGTTCAAATATTTGATTCAAAACTCAAACGATGAGGTAAGTGTAACGAAGGCCTACGTCGAAGGTATGGCATGGGTATTGCGATATTATTACCAAGGGGTGAGATATTCCTAGAAATTTGTCGTGAAACTGAACTAATATGTCTTTTAGACTCCTTCCTGGACTTGGTTCTACCCGTATCATTTCGCGCCATTCGCAGCCGATTTCGAGGAGCTGACCAAAATGGATATTAAATTTGATCTTGGAAAGCCTTTCAAACCTTTTGAACAGCTTATGGGTGTCTTCCCCGCAGCCAGGTTAGTGGATATTGAATTGTATGACGATACTTCTACAAACTCAAAAACCTACTTTAGTCGAATTCATATCCCAGAGTGCTTCCACGAGCTGATGACACACCAAGACTCTCCGATCATAGACTTCTATCCGGAGACGTTTGAAATCGATATGAATGGAAAGAAGATGGCGTGGCAAGGTGTTGCGCTTCTGCCTTTCATCGAGGAGAAGCGACTGTTGGACGCAATGGCAGAGAAATATCCAGGCTTGGATGCCGCAGAGATTAAGAGGAATGGTTGGGGAAGTAATTCAGTCTTCGTAAACGCGGAGCATCCTCTATATCCAACAGTCGAAACTTTGTACGCAAAGACGAGGCCAAACGATGTGAGTTCAAAGTAACCCTATGGGTAAATTTATATGCTAACAATATTTCAATTTAAGCCCATCCCGATCAACCCTCAGGATAATAAAGGGTTCAGTGGGGGACTCCTACCTGATCCTTCGGTAATTCCTGGGCTTGCTTACCCTTCTCCCCTTACTGCGCTGGGCCTAAATGACATCGAGGGTGATCAATCACTCTCTGCGTTATACTACTTCCCAAGGCAGCTTCGCCCTCATAGGTCAGTGCTTCTACCTGGCGCTCGGAGGCAACCGCGGGTACTCTCTCAGAACGATTATGAAACGATAATGAGAGGAGGCCGTGGGCGTGGATATGGTGATAGAGGTAGAGGCGGTGGGTTTGGTGGACGAGGTGGGGGCGGGCGGGGAGGCCCAATGTATGGGAATGGGGGAATGAACGGTTCGCGGGACAGTTGGAATGGTGACCGCGGTGCGCCTGGCGGAAGAGGTGATTATGGTGGTAGCGGACGAGGGGACTATGGTGGGGGTAGACAATCCTACGGGAGCGGTCCGTCGAGACCTTCGTACCAAAACCCTGCGGGAGACTATGGTCGAGGAGGCGGGAACAACTCGTATCAACAAGGTGGAGCTTATGGACGAGATGCAAATTCATCGTACGGTGGATTCAGGTCCGCTCAGAACAATGGGTATAACGGTTATGGTGGTGGGGGTAGTGCATCTCGCGGAGGGAGTTATGGAGGCGGTGGATATGGAGGTGCTGGAGGTGGGTCGTATGGCGGTGGTGGAAGGGGCGCTGGGTATGGTGGTTCGGGCGGCCCAGGTCGAGGTGGTTATGGTGGTGGAAACGGCGGAGGATATGGAGGATATGGTGGTGGTGGTGGAAACGGTGCTTCTGCGTATGGTGGAAACGGAGGCTACGGTGGGGATAATAGCGGTGGAGGATATGGAGGATATGGAGGATACGGACAAGGTCCTCAAGGATACTCTGGAGGCGGACGAGGTGGAGGTGGTCAACAGTCAAGTGCACCATACGGAAGCCGTGGCAGAGGATACGGTCGATACTAACCTCGCTCTTCTTTTTCGCTATACTACTCTATCGTCTATTTCTCTGAGTTGCTGTCTCATAACTTATGTATAAATGTAGCTTCAGAGTTCGTACATATGTATTTGAAAATCAGTTCCATGTAGCGATGCTCATTTTCAAGAATGAGTTTTTATTAGTACAATGTCTATGTCTAATGTACAGGCCTGAGCGAATCCAGAGTGAAAGCATTGTGATAGATTGAGATACATACAAGGAGATACCATTTCTCAAGAAAACAATACCGAGATATTGCTTATACGCCGTTTACAGGCCATGTCCAGAACTCGCGTATCCAGACCCAGCATATCCACCAACTTGCGAACCGCCAAAGTTGCTTCCACCTCCGCCTACACGTCCGTAAGGGTCCCTGGCGCTCGGATCGACGTAGCACATATACAACGAGTACGTCTTATTTTGTTCCTTCCTGTGCATCTTTCGCTCTTTAGCCCGTCTCCTCTTTTCCTCCTTCTTTTGTCGACGGTACAGCCTCGACTCGCGCATCTCCTGCTCATAGCGTTCGTCACGACGGCCGTAAAGTCCATAGTGTCCGGATCCATATCGACCGCCTTGGCCACCAGCTGGTTCCATGTCTGAGTATAGATCGTCGTCGGATGAATCGTCGGATGAATAAGAATCTTCGGAGTCCATGCGAGGAAGGCGAGTCTCTGGACGACCAGCTCCCCGTCCTGAGAGACGCTCTCGACCTTTGTACAAAACAACCTCTATGCCGCGGGGGAGGAAGAACGCGGCGTTCCAAGAGTCCAGCAGATCTGATACTACCGTAGTGCGCTTGGGCATTTTACCTGATCTAAGGTTGGAAGGGAGAGGAAGATGATTTTGCCAGGCCAGAGAGAGATCCTGGGGACGAGCGACATGAGTGACACTATTCGCGACGCATATATGCAGAGATAAATCACTTACGCCCATCAAGCGACCCCACTCCTCAGCATAGACATCGTGAGTCGTAAGCACAACGGGAAGACGGGGAATATTGCGGAGGAAGTCATCCAGGTCTTGTATCTTCATCATCTCGAATGGCGTGAAAGTCTGCGCGCGGTTGATGGGACGCGAGAATGCCTCGGGAGTCGCGAGCAGCTCTTGGTCTCCTGCGTCGAAGTCGTGCCTGGGTGTGCGAGGCGTACGAGGGACCACTCCGTACCCTCCAGACGCACCCCCTCCTCCGGCGAAAGCGACTGCGCCAGGGTTCGACATGCTGCTGGGATAGGGCGCGGTGCCAGGGACTGGACTGTGGCTGCGAGAAATTATGCCCGACGCGCCGCCTTGGACAGGCTCTCCCTCGTAAATATGGCCAGGAGGGTAAACAGGGACGCCTCCGGGACCCATAACGGGAGGAAGAGGACTGGTGCTTCTGTACGGAGAGGGGCCGCCTCGCCCGCCTAAGCCGCCGCCACCACCACCCATATGCATGCTGGCTCTTCGGGAATTTGTGGTGGCCGGGCCGAGAGGATAGTCGTCGCGGTCGTAGTCGCGGTCGACGTACTCTGCATCGTCGTAACCCATCTTCCCGACGCGCGCTCCCGGTCCAGGCATCATGACGCCTCCAGGAGGGACGGCGGCGCCGGGGAGCGGGGATCCTCCGACAGTTGGGACGGGCATCATGCTCATGCTGCTGCGGCGAGAGCGTACACCGACTGGAGGACCTCCAAGGGGAGGCGGAGCACCATAGTCCGCTGTGAGACGCGAACCAGGACCGCCGCCGCCAACGCGCATATCCCCCATGCGCTGTTCCAAATCGCGCTCCACGTCGGGACCAAGTGCACCATATACACCACGCTCGCGATCCCTGCCAGTGTCATATATGCCGCTCCCTTGCCTGGGAGCGTCTCCATAAACTCCCGCGCCAGCAACGGTTCCTAGACCTTCAGATCCAGGCCTGCTGGCTGTCGACAACCTGCGGCTGCGCTGTTTGAATTCCCTCTCGCGCATTGCGTCGCGCTCACGAGCGGCGAGAATCTCCGCGTCTTCCTGCACCCGTGATTGCATTTGTTGATTCTGATGTGCACGGCGGAGTTCTTTTTCTTCAGCTCGTTCGCGCATTCTTTGCTGTTGCTCCCAATGAGCCGCGCGTTTGTTGGCCTCTTTCTCTTCCTTTTTGCGACGCTTTTGCTCTTCCTTTCCCCTAGAGAATGATGATGTTTAGATAAAATAAGTATATATGCTACTACGAAAGGTGCTTACCAGTCCCTATATGCGCGATTATCCTCCGCATACTCATCACCATAGCCTCCAAGAGCACCGGCCTGAGGTCCTCCACGATTCATCAGAGGGAAATCCTGTGCCAGAATCTCGTCAAATGAGGCATTCATACAAATAAAACCGCAAGGGACGTACCGCGCCGGCTGGAGCAGCATTTGGAGGAGGATAATTGTAGGAGCCGCATCCGACCCATTGAATCCCTGTGTATGTGATACCTTGAGGTGAACGATACCTGTATTGCGATTAGTCAAGAGATACGAATGTCAATCGTAATACTCACGAAGCAGGCTCCGCCCTGTACCCAGGAATCATGCACGAGGTTTCGGTCAGACATCAGGCATAGCTCCTGAATGAATAACACACACCTGAAGTGATGATACGTAGTCCGTCCTGTCGCATCCCTCGTGGTCGTGTAGGTCACAGAGTCGGGTGCGATAGAGCCTCCAGGCGGCGGCGAGAACGGATGCTGCTGCGTCTGGTCCTTGAGCAGCGTCACGCCGTGAGGAGCAACAGAGCTAACGGCGGTCGTCCCAGTGAGTGCCGGCGACATGCCTGCGCCCCCGTATCCGAGACCACCTGCTTGCATCTGCATCTGAGCCTGCATCTGTTGCTGCGACTGCGCAGGTCCGAGCTGGGAGACCATACCCGGGTACGATGATTGTTGCTGCTGCTGCTGGGTACCGTAGCCGCCGCCTGCGCCTATGCCTGCCGCGCCTGCAGAACCCATCATGCCTGGGTAGCTGGACACATTGCTGGCGCTGTTGGCGAGCATGCTGTTACCGCCCACGGCGCCGTAGGGTGACGCTCCGTAGGGCGCGCTGCCGATCGGCGGGGATATGTAGTTCGACATTGTCGTCGATCTCTGCTGGTCCGTATGCTCGAATAGGGAGACGATGGAGCTTGATGAGCTCAAGTGCTCAATAACACTCGAGTACGCTGCACAACGAGCTGCAAGATGGATCGCGTCGATCAAACACAGTCAGATCACAGCGAAGACGGGGACAAAGAAGAAGTTGAACGCACTTCGTTCCAATCAAAGGATCAATGAAGCAAAGACCTCAGCGTCTTCTTTGTCGTCGTGGATGTCGTTGGTAGAGGGCTTTGAGCCAGAGCGGATGCTTTTGCTGTCTATATGCAGATGGCTCGTGTCGTGGATCTGATTCCGTGGCTTCCTCTGCTGCGCGTCTCTTATTGAGCTGGCCACGAGTACTGCGACGACGACGAGAACGAGTGCGATGGTGGAAGTACGAAGAGACGCTCAACGCAATGGCCTTTTATAACTATTGATTTATTGCAGTAGAATAAACGCTCGAGCACAGCTCGACTTGTAATAGCCAGAAGCCGAAGTCACTGGGTCGGCATCGAGGCAATAAAATGGTACGACAATTCAGTTGGCCGACGCATCTACGTGATGAGAACAACGCGTGGATCGACGTGTCTTTCGCTTTTCCAAAAGGATGCTGTATCATAACCAGAAAGAAATCAAAAGCAGGTACGTGATCTCCTGAATAACTCTCTTCCGAGTACACTTCGGCGAAAGTGAGTTGCGCGACAAGGGTAACTCCCGGCGGCGAGTGCTACGATCATGGCAGTGGAAGATCTGCGACCGTTTCGCCAGACAGGATAGTCACGGTGGGGGCCCCGGCGAGGGCGAGCGGGTCTCAGCGGGAAGAGAAGTGGGGTCGGTTGTACGATTTGTCTGCACAGCTCTTGAGCTTGAGCGGAAGATGCCTTATTAGAATGATATAGAAAGAGAAACAAAAATAAAAGAAATAATGCCATTTAGTTACATATGTGTCCGGGGAAGAGAAGGAGAAGAGAGAGGTGGGGATGCGAACGCCACTCATGCGGGAAAAGCTTGGGGATGATTCCACTAGCGCCGGCGGCGGCGACGGCGAGGGAGGGGGAGGGGGCAAGCTTGTTTAACGTTAGAAGAATTTCCACCACAAGAAAACGATGATGAAGAAAGCTACCGCGCCGAGCGGCGCATATTGCCGTATCATTGCATCGAAATTTATCTTCTGCGCGGCTTTCCGGTACTTCTCGGACTCCGAACGAAGAGATGTTGAGAGATGTGACATTTCTGAGTGCGAAGTTCACAAGAAACCAGCATTATGACGGCGGGAAGGCGAAGGGGGGATTGCAAGATTCAGAGACTTGACTAAGAAGGTTGTAGACGGAATATAGGACTTACTGTCGAGGGAGTCGCCTCGCCATAATAGTTCTTCCATATTCTTCGTCATAATTCTTGTCACGTCTTGAAGATCGTCGTTGAGTCTTTCAAGGTGTGAGCTCGCCGCCGCCGTCCTCGTATCTTGATACAGGCGCGCTGTTTTCGACATAAAGGTATCTACGTTGACCGAGATTAAATTCCGATAGACACAGAGAACCGAAATTGGCGGCGAAAACATAGATTGATTTTGTGGAGCGATTGTGTGCGCTCCACCGGGCATGCATGGAACGAGCAACTCACCAAATCCAACAAACGCGTAAGGCTTCCTTACGCCTTCGACCTTTGCACCGTACGAATTTTGGAACTCTTTTGAGAGCTCATCGAGATACGAGAAAGCCAGTTTCCGGGGGTAGGACTTTTCGCAGATTGCGAGGTAGACGACGTTGTCCGCGATAATGTAGCTAGTAGGAGGCAATAAATCAAGATTGATTGTGAGCTCGGAATGCACACACACGTTCATATAGGTGTAAAACGCACTGCAATGTATACTGCCCGCTCTCGATTGAGCACGCTGGCTCGGAGTTTGGTGTTATCCGTCTAAACACAAGCTTGGCCTGCTGTTTGTGCTCCTGTAACGCATGCTCTGTCTATATTATTCGGAGAAAGTCACAAAACGAACAGAATAGTTCCGTTGACCAGTCGGAGCGCACCTCTTCGTCATCTACACTGGCGGCGAGAGGGAGAGAGTCGCTCGCCCGAACGACCATCGTTGACTTCACCATCGTAGGGAGATTCGAAATGAAATACGACCCTTGTCGTCGATGGGCGTGAGGTAGAAAGAAACGAAACGAAACGAAAGACGACGACGAGCTCTTTCGCTGCCAACTTTCGCGTCGTGGCCGTGACGGTGTTGTTTGGCTCTTGTTTATCATAAGCTTTCCGGGAACGGCCGAGCTTTCGGCTTCAATTTCGGCGGCCGGCAACGTGTTAGCCGGAACAGAGGCCCATCTTCATCGTCTGATTCTCCTTGAAGTCGTTGCTGGTCGAGGGCGCAGTCGTGCACCTTTCTCTTTTTCCTTCACGACAACGAGCACCTTGAGGTTTTGTGGAGGTCTCTTCCAAGTTTAAACATGCCTGGCGCCTTCAATCTCGAAAAGCAGGTACGCGTCGCGATCCCAAAGTGTCAAACAAGCTCAACTAACTCGCCGAAAAGCTCGTTTTCTATGGAGCGTACCACAGCAATAAAGTCAATGTTCGCATACACATGGTCTGTGTGCCGATCATTATGTGGTGCGTTACAGAAAGTTATCGCTAGTTTGACTGTGTGTCTGACGTTCACCCGATGCAAAGGACGGCACTGGTCATGATCTCATCCTTCCCAACCCCTTCGTGGATGCCGGATTACACACATGTCTTCAATGACCACCTGGTATTCAAGCTAAACTGGGCGAGCGTCCTATCGGTTCTATATGTCGCGTATTACACGGTGCTGTTCGCCCCAGCAGCGGTGAGTTCACTGAAATATGCATCCTACTGAACGCGTCCTGATTCTGGTGTTTCACAGCTTATGTATGCGCCCCAACAAATATTCTTCGTCCTGACAGCCAATAGCATCGCGCACGACCCGAAGAACATACAATTAGCGCTCTACCTTCACGTCGCTGCGTGGGTGGCGCAATTTTACGGCCATGGCGTGCATGAAGGACGTGCTCCAGCCCTTCTCGACAATATCGTCGGTGCTCTCTTCCTTGCTCCGTTCTTCGTGCATCTCGAGATGCTCTTCGAGATGGGATACTTCCCGAGGCTGCACAAGACCGTACAGAACGGTGTCGGCGTCGAGATTGCGAAGTTCAGAAAGGAGAAGGCTGCTGAAGAGCGATCGAAGAAGGAGCTGTAAACGACGACTCGTTAATTGAACGTACACCAAAATATATATACCTGGATGGATTTTATTGTACAATAGCATTTCGAAAATGGTGTACTTTTTTAATTATATTACTGGTTTCCTTTCTTCCGTCTGTCCGCCTCCACGATATACAGCCCATTCTTCGTCGTCGACGCGTATTTGAGCAAGTCTACCCCGACCTCGCCATCCTCACCGTCGAACTCCTTCTCCGCGCCATTCTTCGTCAGCACCATCCCAACCCCCTCAGGCCAAATCCTTCCATCCGGAATTGCACCGTCTTCCCTCTGAACAGATGAAGTGTCCACGAGCTTGACTGCCTCGACGAGCCGAACCATTTCCTCGAGCTCGCGCCGGATACGCGTGTGTTCTGGCGTCCCTTCCTCTGGGGGAACGAGAGCTGAGAGTTCGTGCAGCTTCTTGAGTGTGTCGGAAGAGATTTGTGGGCGGGGATAGGAGGAAATGAGCTCGTGGATTGACCAGGTGGGCTCGCGGGGGATCACGTCGTCGAGGTCGGAATTGTTCTCATCGATGGACGGTGAATTTCGACATTCGGAGGAGAGAAGCCTGAAAGGGCGGTATGGGATGGCGTGTTTCTGTCGTGATAAAAAACGGCTAGCTGTGAGGAAGCGATGTGGTTGCATCGAGGAGGAAAGCCACTTTGAAGTTGAACGCGTCGCATCGAAGAGTACTCCTCTTCCTTTGACCACTATGACCACGACCACCTTCAGCTCATTTTACGAGCGAACTCGCCTGCAGACACCAATGCATGCTCTATTGGAGACATCCCTCCGCGCCCAGCAAGATAATAGGCGCATCGAACTGTCTGACGAACTTCGTCAACACCGCGACTTACCTGCGGCAAGATGGTGTTCGCACATTTGTCGATTTCCATGGCCTCACGATTTCCCCACCTCCCTACTCCCTGTGGGGGCATACCTCAGATCAATCCGTTCTCTCATCATATGCTCTAGGTAGAGGACTGTTCGAACATGATGATGATCTGACAAAACATCTACCGAAACGCTGGGGAACATGCATATCTTCCTATCTCATTAATCTGCGGGGCGTTTATTTGAAGACATCGGAAATAACAAGGAGCAGAATTAGGATCTTTGTTCGTGCAAGCATCCATCTGGTTCGCATGATTTTCGGGGACGGTAGCAACGTCATACAATTGTTGCCCGCAGGTCAACGCTCGTGCTCGCCTTTCCCCCGACATGACCTCGGACGGTACCTTGGAATGCTCCACTAAACGAATTGCGGTGGACTTAGGGACCTGGCGCCTCCTCCTATACCGAAACTCGTGCTGTGGAGATGGGATATACGAGCCGCGAATTCTCGACCGCATTTGTCTCTTATTCGACCTCAAGCCGACGAAGAAGACGCGTATTTTCCTGTCGGGGCTCTTCTGTTTGTGAGTTCGCGCGTGGACAGCTTATATTCTTTCTCTGAACCGCTGTGCAGGTTCGCTTACACGTGCGCTTGGGGGTACCTTCTCTCTTTTAATACCGACGTGTCTCTTTCTCAAGAACAGCTTCTCTGGACCTCAATCAATTTCTAATCAGCCAATGAATCGTCGCCTTGCTGAAGTCGCGTATTTGTCGAAGAACGTATGCTCCTACTAGCCTCTCACTCCACATTGTGAAGGCAACCCGATGGTTTGTTCGACCAATTGGACGTGCCGCGCCAGATCACGAGCTGGACAAAGATGAATTCCGTGCATGACGTCCGCCGTCAAGAGGTCGTCATCGCACTGATGGCGCTGAGCGAACAAGCAAAACAAACATTTGAACAAGTGCTCCTCTTTTTGCTATAAAAGCAGCACATAATCGTCCTCGGATTCTTCAGTCGAACACAGCTCAACAAGCCCAGTTCAACTACTCTCTTCAAAGATGATGTTCAACAAACTCGCTTTTGCAACTATCCTTGCTGTCGCCACAACGTCGCTTGCGCAGACGGGGAATGCGTGCTGTAACTCTGTCCAGAGCTCCAGCTCGCAGAGCATCACCAGCCTCCTGGGCGCCATCGGAGTCGTTCTCCAGGGCGTGAATGTTCCCATTGGCCTGGACTGCTCTCCGATCACCGTATGTACCCTTTCTCTGATTTTTAAGAATAAAATTCTGACCGGTTTTTGGCGGGATTTAGGGTGTCGGTGTATCTGGAACTTCTTGCACCAATGACCCCGTCGACTGCGACCAAATCATCGGTATGTTGCTTGGCCTTACACTGTTTGTCGAAATACTCATAAATGAACTTCAACAGCGAGCGCTCTCGTCGGCATCAACTGCACCCCCATCGACGTCTCCGGATAAATTCTTTCAGCTCAGTTCTGAAGCGGAAAGAGCGGGAGGCTATTGGCGGGAAAAGAGTCTAGGAAACATGGCGGTTCTGTTCTTGCCTGCTCTCTAATACTATATCGTTCCCGCTTTTACACGTAATTATGTGTCTTCATGTTCTGGTTGGACGGTTGAATGATTACTGGATTTTTTGGATGGAAAAAAGAACTCTTGTATTGATCGACAAGGGAAGAACCTTAACTCAAAGTCCGAAACTCCTCTTTGAGTACATTCCCCAAGTATTTGTTCGGACGTTCCTCATGAAAGACTCGAAGATTCAGAAGTCTGAGAAGAGCTCTAAAAGGGCTCCATCATCGCCACGTGGCGCTCGCGCGATGACACCGCCACCCGATTGGTTGTTCCTCTGCACGCGACGCGGACGCGTTGTGCCATTTACACGTTGCCGTTCGTCGCAATCGACCCATCTCTTTCTCTCCGGCCCAAGGCTTTGAGACGGCTTCGACACTCAAGGTGCTACCCCCAGAATGTGGTTGAGCTTGTGCAAGAGAAATCAGCGAAAATTGAGCTCTTACGGTCTGTCATGACGATAGGGCATTGGAACGACCCTGGGCCTCAACGAAGCTCTCTATGGATCTGAGAATTATTCTCTACACGCTGAAGAAGGGAAGGAGGAAAAGCGAGGGAAATTTGAAGGTCGATTGGCCTCGGGATATTGGACGCGTTTGAGTGGATGACGGGTTTCTGGTGCGCGATCATTCTGTATCAGCAGTCACGGCTTTACCATACTAAATTTTGCTTTAGGGCATGCTATTGAGCTTATACACGGTTGATGATATTGTAATTGGTGCTGAATGTGCGAAACTTCGTGCGACAATGCAACTAGGGCTGGCAACCTCTTCCAAAGCTCTCTAGACGATGTGGATGCGGATCATCTTATGCGAGCAAGTTCCCAGTTCAGACCGATGATTTGTCCCATCTCTAAGCGTCCTCAAAGCTTCCATGTGTTTTCTGTGCTCGACAGCTCCTATTCGCCCTGAAAGTGAGGCCAACATACTTCAATCACCTGACGCAAACTCGGATATTATTCCTCCTTTTCCTCGTCCTCGGAAATTAATTGTGAGCGAACATGTCTCAGGACGTCAATACTCAAACAAGGATCATTATTACTCCGAAGCTCTGGGGTTCTCTTTCGTAGGTCATTTATCTGTGGCGCGCTTATTTCAAGACTATGCTAACGACGAAAACCATTCTTAGATTCTCGATTGTGCACTCACCTGTTCTTCCCATTGGTGTCGCTTGATTTTCGGGGCGAATGCGAAGCAGCATTTGTTTAAATCGACTTTTGTTCTCCCAAATGAACTCTAAAGCGAATATCTACCTTTTGGTCACAAGAAAATGTTTCCATCACGAAAAGGGTTGGAAGACCATTGCGAAATGTTAGACGGTGGCGCCGAAAGCGGTCACATAGACACAAGGGAGTCAATAGAAGAGTACTCTGTTCCTGATGATCTTCAATGGCGGCGCATTCGTGCGTACACGACTAGTCCCTTCAATTACGCAAGATCTCGTACACGTGCCCGTCGGTTCACTTGGAACGTCATCTCTACACCGACGCGACGGGATTCCTTTCTCAGAAGCGCTTCTCAGAGCCTCAGGCAGTTCGTAACGTGGCAATGAATCATCTCGCCGCCGAAGTCACGCATTCGTCGAAGTCACAAATGTCTCCTTGTCACTCTCACTCCACCTTGCGAACACGTCGAAATGATGAAATGGATGCGGTCTTCATCAACATTAGTTGTGCGACAAGGGAACTTCTGTACGACTTTGCCGACAATAGCTCGTCATTGCACCGACGACCTCACAAATGAAGGAATAAATATCAGAAAACAAGAGCTCAATTTCAGGTATAAAAGTGGCACAGAATTGACGGTCAAGTCCCTCAGTCGAACACAGCTCTACAAGCCCAGTTCAGCTACTCTCTTCTGCAAAGATGATGTTCAACAAGCTCGCTTTCGCTACTATCCTTGCTGTCGCCACAACGTCGTTCGCTGCGACGGATGCCTGCTGCGACTCTGTCCAGAGCTCCAGCTCGCAGAGTCTCTCTAGCCTTTTGGGTGCCATTGGCGTTATTCTCCAGGGCACTAACATCCCGATCGGCTTGGACTGCTCCCCGATCACTGTGAGTATTCTGTAGACGATCAAGACGCGATGCTGTAGCTGACGATCCGTTTGATCCTCAGGCTGTTGGTGTGTCTGGGACTTCATGCACCACTGACCCTGTCAGCTGCGACCAGATCGTTGGTATGTTCCTCTTTCTCACCTTTCTCACCTGTCAGCTCGTTAACGATGCTGGCGAATTGAAATGCTTTAGCCAACTCCCTCATTGGCATCAACTGCACTCCCCTCGACGTCTCTGCGTAATTTTCTGGAATTGATTTGGGCGGGTGATGATGGGTCTTGGAGAAGGACTTTGTTAAGTTGTTCGCTCTTTGGCCTACTGTGTTCAAATCTGTAATCGCCTGCAAGAATGTCTTTCGTAGTGTTTGGGTGAATGGAGTGTTAAGATTTTTTGGCCCATTTTTCGGGATGACAAGGATTTGAAGTGGTTTGTTGCAGCGAGTGTGCTCTCCGTTATTGATGTGTTATAGCATGTACGTTTGTGGGTCCACTTGTTGACGTCGCTTGTACAGGAATCAACAGGAATCGACTTCAATCGAGGAAAGGCGATTTCCATAACTTCACCTTCGACATCCATCATGACCGCAGTCGCAATGATGTGGCATATTACCAGTCCTGCTTCTCTTTCCTACGACTTTCTCGCGGAGGCGCTTTGCTCGTCGCAGGTGGTGCACAGAATTCTCGTTCGCGACGAAGTTACGCTTTGGCATTGACAGGTCGTTGGGTACACTCGAGACCGTAATCGACGGTCGGAGGCTTGAAGGCGGCGAGGTGAGTCTATTATCTGAGTTCAAAGTACTTCCTGTAAGCGTCGTTTGTAGCTCTCTTTCATTCAGATTCAAGATGGACACGGAGGTGATCACACCCGACCTCCATCGAATCCTTGAAGCCCAACAACACAACATCCGACAGCCAGTATCGAGTTGTCCTTCCGAGATTCTTGAGTCCATATTCCAGCATCTCGTTCCTCCGTCCCCGAGCGACAAAGACGACTGGATCGCTCAAGATCTGCGTGGTTTCAAACAATTTTCCTCTGACGATCTCATCGCCTGCTCTCAGGTCTGCTCACTTTGGAGGTCCCTGATCATTCACTTACCTTCGTTATGGGACAAGATATGGATTTCAGATGAATTCGGCTCGTCTTCGAAACTGGAAATGATCGATCAACGTTCTCGTGAAAGGCCACTAGAAGTTGCGATCTTTGAGCGTCGCATACCTCGGTTTGGGAGAGTTATTAGACGTTTGCGACCCATGGTTGGACCCATCCTCAGTCCGGTAGTCAAATTCTCCTTGGCTCTGTCTGGGAGCATGTCCCGTATTCAAACGTTGCGCATCAGCTCACATATCCCATGGAAGCACTCATGTACCCATTTCCTCACTTTTCCCGCCCCTCAACTGGAGTATTTTTCGATGCGTGCCACGACGGAGGACGGGAACGGGAATTCGGTTCATATTCCTCTCACATTATTCGCCCACTACACTCCTGCACTTAAGCATTTGATTTTGGAAGGCCAATTGGACTTCACATGGAATTGCCCAATCTTCCGAAATCTGACTACTCTGAAGATCCAACCCCTCCTCGTCCGTCCGCCGGAGTATGGAATCAGGCGATTGCTCCGACTTGCGAGAGAATGTCCCAATCTCGTTGCGTTGAGCTTGTCGCAAGATGCATTTCGGGACGCTTTGGATGGGATCGAGGACGTGTCTCCAGTTGTGCGAGCGTACATGCCGTCACTCGATCGCCTAGAATTGGAAGATTTCGACAACGCACAAAGCTGTCGCCGGTTTTTGAGCTTCATTCACGCTCCGGCTTTGACGTTCCTTGAGATATCTCATCGCGGACCGTGCGTGGATGTCATCGGGTCACTTCTTCCCCGCTCCTTCGCGTTCCATAGCCGCTCACAAGAGAGTAACTTCGTCAAGGTCGTGGCATCGGAGGGTAGGGGGAACAGTCGTAATGGAATACACGTCGCCCTCGCGATCGTTTCCACATTGCATGAGTACGGGGACGCGTCGTTGATCAGCTTATATCGTCAACACCGGACGTTCCAGTGTCAGTTGCTCTATCATGCGAGCGGCTCACCAAAATCTACTCCGTTCCTTACCGTGGGCATCCTGCGGCGCCTCTGTCCTTCGCCGGAGAACGTGGAGGCGCTTCTAGTCCGCAGTCTCGAGCATTTTCGGCGCTCGCTACCCTACCAAGATATGCTCGATTATTTCCCCGCTATCGAGGCCCTTGAAGTCGTTTACGACCGCGATAACTTAAACCAAGAATGCTGGCAGCTCTTTGAATATTTCGGAAGTATGGCTCGCAGCGGGTCGGACAGCTTGGCTGTATCGTCTATCACCAGAATAACCATTGATCTTCCGACTCTCCCTCTTGCCGCAATACGGAATCTGGTTGCTTTCCTCGAGCATCAAGTAGCGCAGGATCAAAGGATATCTTATCTGGGAATTCCAGAGCTTATGGACGTTGAAAATAGCCTCTCTACTATCCCGTCCTTGACAAGTCTCGTTGGACGCCTTGTGAGAGTGCCAGCGCTCAGCAAAGACTACGATCAGCTGGAGTCAAGATGGACGGACATTGGTGGATTTAGGATCTTGTGATCCTGCATGCGATCTGTAGTAAGTCCACTCTCTTTGTTACCGAATTGAAGTCCAATTCCAATAACGCGGTGGTTTCTGATTTCTAGGATTCTCCATTCCGACGATCTACCTACCTATCTCTGTCTTGAGGGAAACGGACGGCAAGATCGAGGAGAGGATGCCCACCCTTCCGTTTGCGCACCTCACGCACTGAATTTTCGTGAAAGATGAACTTGTGGTTGCGCTGCGCAATGAGGAATGCTCTCGGACTTTGACTATAGATATAATTCCCAAGTTCTGAGCGAGTGATTCTCAGCCATGTGCAGCGCATGGATCTGTGAGAACTCGCTGCGCATTGTTTGCATAAATACGATGGCTTTACTCGAGTTCGCCGTTGAATCTTCCTGGGAATCTCCACATGAAAATTCGATCCGTGATCACAATCATCTCCCTGTGGCTTTGTAAAGAAGCACTGTGGGCCAATGCCCATCAAGCGCCTTTGGTACGTTCAGGATCTTCAAGCTTTTTCAAACTGGATTTCTCACCTTATTCTAGGCCACGGCTACCATCGATGCTACAGAACCAGGCCTGCAAAAGCTCACTATTGATTCCTTGAACGAGAACTTCTTCGAGAAGTTCTCTCATCGTCGGTATCCAGGACACTCTCTCCGAGTTAAGAAGTCTCGCCTTTGTGACCCTACGGTGAAGTACGCAGAAAACATCTATATATCCTTGTATTCTACTGGACTATTGACCAATTGCATTTTCTTGTAGTGTGTACACTGGATACTTGGACGTTGACTATGGTGCAAAACACTTGTTCTTTTACTTCTTCGAAAGTAGAAGAAGCCCGGAGAATGGTAAATGTTCAATAATCACAATTTTCTTCCCAAGTTGATCCTATTTGAATTCGTAGACGATGTCATGATGTGGGTAAATGGAGGTAACTCCTCATCTTTCTTCCCGTTGTCCCAATATTGACTTCTTGTTCAATAGGGCCTGGAGGATCTTCCGAAATCGGGTTGTTGATGACGATGGGTGAGCTTCGAATTCGCTCCTTTCCTCTGGCACTCGCGGAACGGTGATGTACGCCTCAGGGCCTTGCAACATCGATATGGCGAATGTATCCACGAATGGGACTACATGGAACCCACACAGCTGGAATAATGAAGCAAATATTTTCTTCCTTGATCAACCGTACGTAATCTCAAGTTTGTCGATGTCGATTATTGATCTTTTTTTCTTCTTTCGCGCAGAGTTGGCGTCGGATTCTCATATGCAGACTATGGGGAAACGATCGAAACCACAGAAGATGCGGCGAAGAATGTTGCTGCGTTTATAAACATCTTCTTCGACACGTTCAGCCAATTCAAAAACAGGCCATTACACCTCGCTGGAGAGTCGTATGGTGTATGTCCCAATTGGCGATATTCTTGGTCGTGATGCCCACTAATCATAATCATGGTTTCGAAGGGCCATTACCTTCCGGTTTTTGCAAGTGAGATTGTTGATCAAAATATTGCGGCAAAGATGGAAGGCCGAGACACCATAAACTTGAAAAGCATTATCATTGGAAACGGAGAAACCGACATATCCACGTACGTTTTCTCTGCCGGATTACAATCCGAAAGCGTCAATTTATCGTGTTTTTGAAGCGAATACCCGGGTCGTTTCGAAGTTCAGTGTGGCAAGTCCGCTTTTGACATTCCTCCTCGAGGAATTTCAGAGTGTGTAGTGATGCGGCAAGCAGTCCGTCGTCCCTCGTATTTTCGTTATTTTGGGATAAGGCTTACACATCTTGTTAGCTGCCCAGATGTCAAGCTGCTATTAAGAAATATTGTACCGACTTATTCGATGCAATGAATTGCAGGGCATCAATACAATTCTGCGACGATAACATCCGTTGAGTATACTCTCCAACCAACATCACCAAATCTAATATATGCGTACTAATTTGTTGCCCTCTCTTGACTGCAGCGTTTCTTGTTGGAAGCAATCCTTTCGATCTCTCAAAAGTATGTCTCTTTACTTTACAGATTGTACCATCACTCACATAGCTCTCGCAGGAATGCTTTGGCGGAGTTACATGCTATCTCGAGGCCGAAGCCATAGAATCCTACATGAATTCCAATTCGGTACGCGAAAATCTTGGGTTGACCCAAGACGTGTTTCCAAGAAACTTCAGCGTCGTATCTATGGACGTGAATCAAGCATTCGAGAAGCGAATGGACCTGTGGTCCTTGCCCACCCAGTTCTATGTTGCTGAGCTGCTTGAACGAGGGGTGCGAGTTTTGATTTACGTGGGCACATTTGATTCGGTGTGCGGATGGACGTCAAACAGGTTGTGGGTCGAGAAACTGCAATGGAGTGGACTGAACAATTTCTTGGCGCAGCCTTGGACGACCTGGAGGGTCGACGGACGCGAAGTTGGCGATGTCAAATCAACGAGCTTGCTGTCTTTGGCGTCTGTCTGGGGTGCTGGCCATATGGTGAGTAATTCAGAATTTACCCCTTACACCTCCTTGAATATTTCCAAAGGCACCGCATGATAAGCCACTTGAGGCATTGTCACTCATAAAGCGTTGGCTTGCGAAGGATGCCATCTGAATGAATAACAAATTTCATTTGTCCGCCTCGGCAAACTGGGCGGTCTATTACTGAACCAGTTTCTTCTTATAAACCGTTTCCGTACTCTTCACGTAGCTTCAGCTTGCCTGCAAATTGTCTCTAAACTTATAAAATGTGGATTGATCTCGAATTTATTTTTCGAATACATAAATTGGATTTTTTCAAGTTCGGGATCAATGCGGCGCTTGCAGTTGCGCATCGCGCGTCATTTGAGCTCGACGCGTCCAGTGTCCACATCGGCCAGTTCAACTTCTCCCTCCATCCGCCATCGGGGCTTCATCCTCTGCCACCGGAAAACGACACGGACAGGCGCTACGCTCGACGACTAGAAGTGAGCGCAGCTGCAACTCTTCGCACCGAGTGTGACATTGTCGAGCGGACGTTCTCAGTTGTCGAAGTGCAGGTTCGGTTCGGTCGAATGCTTGCGCGTCTACGCCCATTGCTGACGATTCTCGTCAGAACCTACCCTTGTCGTTATAGAGATGGGATCAAAGCCAAAGCTCTCTACTTCAGATAAATCGATTGAGAGGATCCAGAGGAATCGACGAGGCCACATATCGTGCTTGCCTGTGGAGATTTTGACGGAGGCTTTCGGATACCTTTTGCCCGAGAGCCTTGCCATTGACGCGTATCTGGACGCATTCGAGGCGGAATCCGATTGGTATCTTCACTCGAAGCGGAAACATGACGACATTATCCGCATTTCTCATGTATGTCGCTCATGGCGAAAGATTTGCCTCTCTACTCCGACATTTTGGAACGTCGTTTGGGTCACGGATGACGACCGCTTCGCATCTCGCACAGAAGAATTCATCCGTCGATCCGAGAAAGCACCATTGGAGATTGCAGTCTGCGATGACTGTTCTCGCGTTCAGCGTTTAGGCCACACTCCCGGAAAGTTCGACGAGAAGAATCCATTCGATGGTCCCCTTATCCACCCACTGCTCAATTTTGTCGATCGCTTCCCTGGTGTACTTCAACAACTTAAACAGTTGAGGATTACCTCGAGATTCAATCCTGGACAGGACTTCAGTTCGTGTTTCAACAAGGCGGCTCCTTCGCTCGAATCATTTGCAATCAACGTGGACACGTTCGGCGCTTCCGATGACGAAGGCAGCCCGCCATTTTTACTTCCTTCGCAGCTTTTTCGAGGCTCCACGCCGTCTCTCAGAAAAGTATCTCTAGACGGCGCTGAAATTGCATGGACAAGTTCTATATTCAGGAACTTGACTTTCCTGCGTATCTTCAGGGAGATGGATAGGCGCGAGATTGATTGTGTCAACCTAGACGGACTTCTCCAGATCATCGAAGACTGCCCCGTACTCGTTTCATTGGAGTTAGGTTTCGCGGGCCCAGTCGTACCGATGAACAACCCAAATGCGAGAGACCTCGTCGGTTTAAAAATCAATGCCCCATCCTTGAAGAACATCAACTTGTCCGGAATGATGGAACTAGCCCCAGTCAACCTTTTCCTGTCCTGTTTGCAGACATCTCAATTGGAGACTCTCATAGTCGGTCATTTCGACTTGTCCGTCCTTAGTATTGATGAATTTCTCCCCCGAACCTTAACATTCGATCCTGATTCTAATCTCTGTAATTGCATCAACATCGACTCGGATCCACGGTGCGAGTGGGTCACTGTGGACCAGTTTACCGTGGATGACCTCGAGTCGAAAATGACACAAGACCCAAAGTACTTCTCTTTGCGATGGCTTCGCGAAACAGAGGCCAGCTTCAACCGTCGAATACGCTGCATCAACGACGACGACAGGATATTCGACAGGGAAGAAGGGGACCCAGACGAGTACAGAATGCTCTTGTCGACTTTCCTTTACAGAATGTGTTCGTCGCCGGAGGTTACCCGCGCCATCTCATTCAGAGGCTCGGATGATGTGTTGGATGAACTCCCCCTCGAGGATATCTTCAAGTATCTTTCCAATTTGTACTGTGTCGAGGTGCGGTACAACTTGGGCTTCATTGAGGCGGAAACTTTCATGGCTTTCCTCGCGTTGGAGGCGAAAAAGGCGGACTACGCGAACTTGAAGAAAGCGAATAGGAACAGGAAGGGGGATATACGAATCGCCCTTCCATCAGTGCGCATGTTGATATTTGACAGTGTGGTATTCCACACTGACGGTTTCAAGTCACTGAGAAGCTTCCTCACGCACCGGAAGAAACAGAAGGCACCGATTCTGTACGTCGGGCTCAACTACTGTCAAAACGTCGGCCGGGAGAGAGTGAAGATGTTGAAGAAGCTTGTACCCTCGGTATGCCTCGTGAATGACGCAGTTTCCGAGAAGCATGGAGAAGAAATGGACGTGCCATTGTCTGGATATATGGTCGACGAGTATTGAAACCACTATTTTAAGCGCTCAAAGTTCACTCAGATCGTCAATTTGGTGAGCCCGTTTCGCTAGTACGCTTTTGCAAAATTTCCGCATTACTGACCTGTTTCATGACCACAGTACACCACTTGCATCAAATAACTTCAGCTCATGCGCAACTTCTGTCGATTCACAGTGATGAAGGATGCATCTAGTAACGAAAAATAAGTAGGTTATGTGCTCTTTTGCCGATAAGTTAAATGTTCACTGAGCTCTTGTGTTGTGCAGGTATCCAAGGAAAGACTGAAGGTCATTTCGTGTTGAGTCGCAGAGTGTTCCGTTGATCTATGCGAGTGCGAAATTCGAGGAGGAAAAACGAAGTTTGATCGCGACGCGATTCTTTTGGGTGGACGCTTAGGAAACATGTAGCTCACAAATCTACGTGTATTGAGCTTCTAATTTCAATTTGAAGCTCGAAGCTGCTTAATACTTAAGTTCGAATACCCATTGCGCTTCTGTCCTCGTCGAATCGTGCCAGCGGGGATGAGCAACTTCATGATATGGACGTGAAATTTGGCAAACCTGGTTTCTGGATGCAAACCATCCTCCGGTTGCCCTGTTTAACAGACGCTTCCTTTTCTCGACAATCGAATGCTCCTCTCTCGTTGTTTAGTTCAGTATAAATATTGAGGAATCGACTTTTTATTTGCGTTTTGTAGACAGGCTCGGGATCATCCGATCAACTTTGGACAAGGGCGCCGCGTTGGTCACTGGTAGCTTCAGGCCTTCGACTTGAACCCTCACCAACCCTCACTTCACCTCCATTAATATTGACAAAAAACGCGACGTGAAGGACCTGCTTTCTTAAGGCACGCTGAAATCAGGTGGACCTTCAAGGCTTGGATAGATCGGATAGATTGGTCAAATCTCGACGGGAGGCAGTCCCAGGTTAGTCGAAGTCTTGCTTGCTCCATTGCCCATGTTTGAAATTCTCTTGAGACCTCATCCTCTTCATAATGGTAGCGGAATCGGCTGCTCAAGTTTTCCACGGACGCCAGCAAGGCCACATATCCTGTTTACCCGTGGAGGTTTTGACGGACGCCTTCACCTATCTCTTGCCGAAAAGTCTTGTCATCGACGACGCTATCGGCGCACACGCGCTGAAGCCCGATTGTTGTCTTCATAGGAGACGAAAACATGACGATATAATCAACATATCTCATGTTTGTCGGCCATGGCGATCGATTTGCCTCGCAGCTCCCTCACTCTGGAACCTCCTTTGGATCACGGACGAGGACCACTTCACACCGCGCACAGAAGAGTTCATCCGTCGGTCTGCCAACATGCCATTGGAAGTCGCGGTACGTGACGAGTTGAGGCGGAACTGGCGCCTCTTTCCCTATCAACAAGATGTAAACCCATTCAAAGGACCCCTTATCCACCCGCTGCTAAAATTTTTCAACTTGGTCCCATGTGCTCTTCAGAGACTGAAAACTTTGAGAATTTGTTCAGGATTCTCCACCAGTCAAGATTTCACGTCCTGTTTCGACAAGCCTGCCCCCTTACTCGAATCATTCGCCCTTTATTTTGATCACATGGGTACAGACGGCGTCGAATCAACATCTCACATACTCCCGTCGCCGCTTTTCAGTGACTCCACACCGTCACTTCGACAGTTATCGATACATCACGCCGAAGTTCCATGGACAAGCAACATATTCAAGAACCTCACTCTCCTGTGTATTTGGAGGGACGAAGAACACGAGGCCGACCACGTCGAAGTGAACTTGCTGCTTCAAATAATGAGAAATTGCCCAGAGATTGTTTCCTTGGAAATAGGCTTTGCAGGACCGACCTTGCTAGCTGACGATAGCACCCATCCGTCCAGCCTTACCTCGAAGGTTCCCGCGTTATCCTTGAAGAACATCAAGTTGTATGGGATGGCGGAACTTGAGCCAGTTCTCGTTTTCCTATCGCGCCTGCAAACCTCCCGACTTCAAAGCCTAATAGTTGGCCATCTCGGATTATTTCTCCTCAATATCGATGACTTCGTTCCGCAAACCGTAACGTTTGATCCGCGTTCTAATCTCTGCAATTGCCTCTGGATCGACGTAGATCCGAACTGCGAATGGGTCATCGCGGAGCAATTCATGTTGGATGGTTTGGAATCGAAAATGACACTGGATCCTAAATATTTCTCTCTGCGATGGTTACAAAAAACGAAGTCTAGTTTCAAACGACACATAAGTTGTCTCAACGATGACAATGGGGTACATCACTATGAGGTGGATCCGAACGACTATAGAATACTCTCCCTGACTTTCCTTCAACGCATGTGTCCGTCGTCGGAGACTATTCGCGCAATTACAATCCGAGGTTCGGATTCTGCTCTGGATGAGCTCGCGTTCGAAGGTATTTTTGGATATTTTTCCAATCTATACTGCATCGAAGTGCGGCATAACATGGACCTTGTTGAAGCGGGCAGCTTCATGGAGTACCTCGCAACCCAGGCCGAGGTTACGGAGGAGTGCTTTAGCGCAGACATGATTGCCCTTCAGTCGGTACACATGTTGATTTTCGAAAACGTGGAATTCAAACCTGGAAATTTCGATTTCCTATGTTGTTTCCTCCGACATCGGAAACGACGGGAGGCGCCGATACAGTACATATGACTCAACTACTGTCGAGGCATTGGACCGAAAAGGACGGCGATATTGGAGGAGCTGGTTGCCTCTGTATGCGTTGTGAACGACGCTGTCTTAGACAAGTATGGGGAAGAGATGGACGTACCCCAACCGGCATGTTTGAACGATGAATATTGATTCATTCGAATGAAGCTGTCGCTCTGGTAAGTCGAACCACGCTCGCATGGATTCGGGTTATTGACATGTTTCGTCTGTAGTAAAATGTTCTGTCACGTTTAGAATCTTCATTACATATAACTGTAGGGCGTCAATACAGTTCTGCGACGATAACATCCGTCGAGTAACCTGCATTTTCAAGCGCGATATGCATGTATGCATACTGATTCGCTGCTTATGGGTGGAAAAACTGTAATGGAATGGGCTGAATGATTTTTGGCGCAACCTTGGAAAACTTGGAGGGTCGACGGACGTGAAGTTGGTGACGTCAAATCCGTCTGGGGTGCAGGCCATATGGTGAGTAATTCCAATTTACCCCCTACGTCTCCCTGATTATGTCCAAAGGCACCGCATGATAAGCCCCATGAAGCGTTCTCGCTCATAAAACGGTGGCTTGCGAAGGAGGCCATCTGACAGAACAACAAACTTCGGTTATCCACTTCAGGATCTATCAAGATTTCTGAACCAATGCCTTCTGTTGACCACTTCTGTACTCTTCACACAGCTTCGTATATGTAGCATGTCTGCACGTTCTCTCTAAAATCATGAAATGTGGATTGATTTTGAACACCAAATGAATTAACTTTCTTCGGGATCAATGCGGCACTCGCAAATGGGCAGCGCGTCATCCGAGCTCGACGCGTCCGAGCAGCGTCCACGTCGGCCACTTTCAACTTTGCCCTCCATCCGTCATCAAGCTTGAGGCTTCATCGAGCTTCATCCTCTGCTGCCAGAAAACGACACGAACAGACGCCACGTTCAACATCTAGAAACCATCACAACTTCAAGTCCTTGCACCAAGTGTGACATTGTCGAGCGGACGCTTCTCAGTCGTTGAAATGGAGGTTAGGTCGAATGTTTGCGCGTCTACGACCATCGCTGAAAAATTTCTTCAGAACGACATTGTCGTCATGGAACCCAAGTTGAAGCTCGCGAAAGCACTGGCACCTGCTCAAACGATTCAAAGCTTACGACGAAACCATATATCCCGTTTACCAGTGGAGCTTTTGACGGACGTCTTTAGCTACCTCCTACCCGAAACCCTTGCCATAGACGACGTTGTTGAAGCGCTTGAGACGGAGTCCGACTGGTGTCTTCATATGAGGCGCAAACACGGCGATATAATTCATGCCTCTCATGTTTGTCGTTCATGGAGACGGATATGCCTTTCAACTCCCTCATTCTGGAGCCTCATTTGGGTCACAGATGAGGACCAATTCACTCCTCGCACCTGCGAGTTTGTTCGTCGATCCGGAAGCGTACCTCTGGAGGTTGCGATACGTGACGAGCGTTCTCGTGATCAACGTTTCCACACCCTTTCGGGAGACGAGGATGACGAGGTGCCATTCCACGGACCCCTCCTTCATCCGCTGCTACGTTTCTTTGGTCAATTTCCGCACTCCCTCCAACGGATGAAAACTCTAAGAGTTTGTTCGAGGTTTCCCTCTCAACAGGACTTTACATCGTATTTTAAGGAACCCGCCCCCGTGCTTGAATCTTTTGCGCTTTACGTGGACTGCCTCAGCAACACTGGTTACGAACCCATTGTGCTTCAACTCCCAATCCCGCTTTTCGATGGCACCACCCCGTCACTCAGAAAGCTGTCGCTGGACGGTGCCGAAGTTCCATGGACGAGCAATATATTCAACAATCTGACTTTCCTGCGAATCTGCAGGTTTGAAAGCAGACGCGAGGACGACCGTGTACACTTGGGTCAACTTCTTCAAATTATCAAAAATTGCCCCGGAATCGTATCTTTGGAGTTGCGGTTCGCTGGACCAGTTCTGCCAGCAGACTACGATAAATCACCCAAAACCTCCCAATACACCGCACCATACCTCAAGAACATTATATTATCCGGTATGATGGAGTTGGTCTCTGTACAGGCATTCTTGTCGAGTTTACGCACACCTCAACTGCAGACCCTCGCAGTGGGCCATTATGGACTACGCATACTTAATATCGACGAAATCGTCCCGCAAAGTGTGGTATTCGACCCGCGCTCGAACCTTTGCAACTGCATCAGGATTGACGTCGATCCGGGTTGCGAATGGGTGAACATGGAGCAGTTTATCGTGGACGACCTGGAGGCTAGAATGGTCACGACACCCGACATCAGATACTTATCATTGCGCTGGCTTCGCGAAACGAAGTCTAGCTTCGAACGAAGGCTACATTGCATGAATGACGACGAGAGGATGTTCGGGTTTACTGGTGGAAACCCTGTCGAGTATAGAGCACTCTCCAAGACCTTCCTCGGCCGCTTGTGTCCCCTTCCAGAGAGGACCCGAGCGATCTCTTTTCGAGGCTCGGATGTGGCCCTGGATGAGATGTCCTTCAGAGATATCTTCGGATATTTCTCCAGCGTGAATTGCGTTGAAGTACGGTATAATTTGGGGTTTATCGATGCGAGTGCCTTCATGAATTACCTGCGGGACGAGGCAGGCGCTGCGGACGAATCTGGAGCCACATCGGTCGCACTTCAATCGGTCCACTTATTGATTTTCGACAGTGTGGATTTTACTCCCAAGAACTTCAACCCGTTACGATCTTTTCTCGAGCACCGAAAGAAAAGGAAAGCTCCAATATCGCATGTGGGCCTCAACTACTGTAAAGGCATCGGTCGAAAAAGAATGGCGACACTGAAAGAATTGGTTCCTTCGGTGTGCTTTGTAAACGAGGCTATCGTTGACAAAGACTTTGGGAATATGAACATTCCGGAGTCGGGTTATATGATCGAGGAGTTCTGACGTACCGGTGCCCACTACCCGAAGAGTTCATTCATGTCTATTATCTGGCGAGTTTAGACTAGACGTGTGTTCGTTCATATTTAATGTGCTGACATATTTCTTCTGTAGTACAATTCCAGCATCTCACTGGGCACAAATGCGACTTGTCAACACATGCACATCCACCTTCGCATTCAGCGCTATAGCACAATGGCCCCCCCCCGGGATAATTTCCATGATCACATCTACGATGTTCATAAAATGGTGCTCTTGGAAACGCCTTGTTATTGCTTTCGACAGTTGCACAATGGTGTGAGGACGCATGAGGCGAAGTGATTTTACAGTCTGTTTATAAGAGTGAAACGCTGACTGTCCTCGTTTCGAGCAGTTTGTGATATGTAACTTCGATTCTTACTTCGATAATCCTGGAAATTATATTGTCTTTTCTTCTTTAGCGTATGCATGTTCTCCGCCCAGTTCGTATTACATGTACTACACATAAATAATGCATAAATGCGCAGGAAGTTTGAATAAAAAATTGAATGCCCTCGGGATCAATATTAATGTACTTGAAGCGACAAGGAGGATCTGCGCGACATTGAAGCGAGATTCTGCCAGTGGGTGAAGACCCTCTACTACTAAGCGCTAAGCTGGCGTTTCGTTGCACATCATAAGTGCTCATGCTCGTTAATTGAACCCTTATAAGTTGTGTCTTGAATTTTGAATTATTTTATTGGAATTTCGTGAGCAGGTTCGCGAATTCGGGATCAATTGCAAATGAGGCCACGAGTTGTCTACAACGTCCGTCAGCCTGACTTCGACTTCAACTTTTCCTTCGCCCTCCATCGACGAAACATGAAGGAACTACCTTTCTAGATCTCTTTCAAATAAGAAAAATAATCGACGCTTGAAACTCTAAGCAGACTCGCGCAGGCAGACCCGGGTCAGTCGAATCTTTGCTCTTGCCAATGTCAACGTCTGAGAAATTTCTTCAGAATGCGATGGCAGAGGAGTCGGATTTTGAGCCAGAGCGACAAGGAGCTGCCCAGACCTTCCAAAGACATGAACGAGGTCACATATCCTGCCTACCCTTGGAGGTTTTGACGGACACTTTCGCTCATCTTTTGCCTGAAAGTCTTGCCATCGACGACATTATCAGTGCACACGAGTTAGAGTCCGACTGGTGTCTTCACAGGAGGCGAAACCATGACGATATAATCCACATATCTCATGTTTGTCGTTCGTGGCGATCTATTTGCCTCACAACTTCGCCACTTTGGAGCCTGCTCTGGATCACGGACGAGGACTGCTTTGCACCACGTACGGAGGAGTTCGTCAATCGGTCTGGCAACATGACATTAGAAGTAGCGGTACGTGACGAGATCTTTCGGAAGAAGGACTTTCTCTCCAACAAAGAAGACCCAAATTCATTCAACGGACCCCTCATCCATCCACTGCTGAAATTTTTCAGTCTGGTCCCACACGCTCTTCAGAGGATGAAAACTCTGAGAGTTTGCTCGAGATTCTCCCCTACTCAAGATTTCACGTCTTATTTCGACAAACCAGCCCCCCTTCTCGAATCGTTCGCCCTTTACGTGGACTCTTTGAGCACCGACGACATCGAGACGACTACACACATACTTCCATCACCACTTTTTGGTGGTTCCACGCCGTCACTCAGAAAGCTATCGATACATGGCGCCGACGTTCCATGGACAAGCGACATATTCAAGAATCTTACTTTCCTGTGTATCTGTAGGGATGAAAGACGCGAGAGAAATGATGTCAGCGTGAACTTGTTGCTTCAAATATTGGAAAACTGTCCCGAAATCGTTTCCTTGGAAATAGGTTTTGCGGGGCCGACGTTACCCGTCGGCGATCGCATGAACGAATCAAGCCTTACCCCAAAGCTCGCCGTGTCCTTCTTGAAGAATATCAACTTGTATGGAATGCGGGGCATGGCACCAGTCGTCGCTTTCCTGTCACGCTTACAAACGCCTCGGCTGCAAACCCTCATAGTTGGCCATCTCGGACTATCTCTCCTCAGTATCGATGACTTCCTTCCGCAAACCGTGACGTTCGACCCGCGCTCCAATCTCTGCAACTGCATTGGGATCGACGTAGACCCTGGGTGTGGTTGGGTCATCGCGGAGCAGTTTATAGTGGACGACTTGGAGACCAAGATGACACTGGATCCAAAATATTTCTCTTTGCGATGGTTGCAAAGGACGAAGTCAAGCTTCAAACGACGCATAAACTGTCTCAACGACGACACCGGGGACTTTGAATTCCCCGAAGGAATCCCCGACGATTTCAGAACGCTCTCCCTGACATTCCTTCAACGAATGTGTCCATCGCCGGAGACTATTCGTGCACTTACTATCCGAGGTTCGGATTCAGCTTTGGATGAGCTTGCGTTCGAAGGTATCTTTGGACATCTTTCAAATCTGTACTGTATTGAAGTGCGGCATAACCTGGACTACATCGAGGCGGGTAGTTTCATGGAATTTCTCGCAACTCAAGCCGAGGGCTTGGAGGAGTCCTTCAGCACAGACATGATTGCCCTTCCGTCGGTGCACATGTTGATTTTCGACTGTGTGGTGTTCAAACCCGGAAATTTCGAATCCTTGTGTTGTCTCCTTCGACATCGGAAACAGCGAAAGGCGCCAATACTGCACCTAGGACTCAACTACTGTCAAGGTGTTGGGTCAAAAAGGATGGCAACATTGAAGGGGTTGGCTTCGTCTGTATGTGCCGTGAACGACGCTATCTTCGACAAGTATGGGGAAGAGATGGACGTACCAGAATCGGCGTATTTGTATGATGAATATTGATTCATTCGAATCAAGCTGGTGCTCTGGTAAGCCAAATCACGCTCGCGTGGATCCGGGTTACTGACGTGCTTTTTCTGTAGTACAATGTTCACTCATATGTAGAACTATTGCTTCTGGATCTTCGCCAACGTCATTTACCCCCTGAAGCACAATGACTTCCATACGTCTCATTCTCAAGTATATCGTGTCACAATGATTATCCCGCCGACGTTGTTACGTCGTTGTACGATTGGTGTAAACTTTTATCCTCTCGCATAAGCACACTCGCACAACGATGCATTTGGTGAGACATTTGGTGGCTTTACGGACTGCTGGTTGGAAAGTCTGATACTCAATACCCCCATTTTTAGCAGAGTCCTTATGGGATACATTGAGGCGCTTTGCATTGACGCAAATTCTCCCGATGGACTGCGCAAGTGAGAAAGTCGAGCAGAAACAGCGGACCTTGAGCACAACCCGACTCCTTTAAGCATCTGCCGTCCATGTGATACCGCAGTACGCAGTCGGGGGGAGAGCGTATATATTGAGTTGCAATGCTGTATGGTGAGGTGAGAGGTGAGAAAGTGCTTCATCACTTCTTCCTCAAAGAATGATGCCCTTTTTCTTTAGCGCGATAGTTCTCGCTTTCCTCTATTTGACTGGGCATGTAGTCGGAGAACAAGTATCCTTTGTTAACGATTATTCCTCGGATTCGGGGACAGATGTATCATCACTCGTAGACGGGGACACGTCGTTTTCCACATTCACTCATCCACGATATCCTCACCACTCCCTCCGCATCAAAAAGTCGCAATTCTGTGATCCGAATGTCAAGTAAGCCAACGCTCACCATCTTATGCCGTGAACGCGTGTTTACCAACGAAATTTATTGCAGCGTTTATACGGGATTTCTTGACGTGGACTACGGTAGAAAACATATGTTTTTCTACTTCTACGAGAGCCGCCGAAGTCCTGAAAACGGTGCGTCGACATGCTCTAGAGAACGGAAAGAGCTGACTGTGTAGCTCTGTTGATTCAATGTTTCTGCAGACGACGTGATTATGTGGATAAATGGAGGTTCGAGCGTCGCTTGCTGCTTGTGGAGTCATCGTATGCTAAGCCGTCGCAAGGTCCAGGAGGCTCGTCTGCCATGAGTATGCTGATGGCCAATGGTGTGTATTCGTCATTGCTGAATCACACACGTTAAAATCAGTTTCGCCCTGTTGTAGGACCTTGCAGCATTGATTTAACGGGCACTTCTCCAAACGGGACGAACTGGAACCCGTATGGATGGAACAGCGAAGCAAATATCTTCTTCCTTGATCAACCGTCAGTCTCTCAATGTTCTCGATTTCGACGCTGACTTTCTCACAATTACTCTAGTGCTGACGTTGGGTTCTCATACTCGGAGACCGAGCGCACCGTGGGTTCAACAAGAGACGCTGCAAAAGACGTCGGAGAGTTCATAGATATATTCTTTAGTACTTTTGAGCAATTTACAGGAAGGCGGCTTCACCTAGCCGGAGAGTCTTATGGTGTGAGTTTGATTTCGATTGAGATGCGTTTTTTGATATTAAACAATGTACAGGGTGTCTTTCTGCCTGTATTTGCGAGCGAAGTCTGGGACATGAACGAACGAGCAAAGGACGAGGGTCGGAATATCATCAACCTCGTGAGTGTCATTATAGGAAATGGTGCGACCGACATTTCGACGTCAGTGAAGAAACATCGTATTTTAGTGTGAAGCTAATACTGCTTCTAGATTTTATCCAGGCAGATTTTCAGCAGAATGTGGGCGATCGGCAACGGTGAAGCCTGTGCGGGACATAGCATCGTGCGTTGAGATGCGGAAAGCTGTAGGTTCGCCCTAACTCTACACGACAACCCCTACCGACTAAAATTCAGCTTCCCATTTGCCAAAGAAAATTGAAAATGTACTGTCTTGATATATTCGATAAGATCGAGTGCAAAGCAGCGGGTCAATTCTGTGATGAGTACTTCGGGCACTTCTGGGATGTTCGTCAGTATCCATAATTCACCTTCCCCTTTCAACTTAATAAAACATCATTCGCAGCTTGGAATCCATACGATGTCACGAAGGTTAGTATTATCTTGCAACCATCTGTAACGTGCTATATCACTAATGCATAATCGCAGCCGTGCCTAGGAGACAATCTTTGCTACCTAGAGATACCTGCAATCGAAAAGTATCTCAATTCGACGGAGGTCCGGAAAGCAATTGGAACCACGTTGGATAAATTTCCGTTCGAGTTCAAGATCCGCTCGAGTGCGATCGGCATCGCTTTTGATGAGCACTTGGATCATTTCTCCACCCCTTCTCAGCTCTACGTCGCCGAGCTGCTCGCGCGAGGCGTCCGTATTCTCATCTACGCTGGTACTTACGACTCAGCTTGTGGCTGGGCTTCGAACAAAATGTGGGTCGAACGACTCGATTGGCACGGTCGCGAGCTGTTGGAGAATCAAGCTTGGAGGGTTTGGAATGTGAGTGGAAAGCCTGTTGGCGAGGTGAAAGAAGCAGGGATGCTTCGGATTGCGTCCATCTGGGCCGCTGGACATATCGTGAGCCCCTTCCCTAAAACAATGCACTGTTTCCTGAAATCTTATCTATTACTGTGCCCAGGCTCCCCATGACAAGCCCAAGGAGGTGTTTAGCTTACTTTCACGTTGGTTGAACCTGCGAGAGCCCTGAGTCATTTCACGTACATAATCCAAGTTCTTCGCGCGTTTGAAGCGCGCTCTCCCAGACTTCCGTTCCTGAAATCAGAGCTCCGTATGCACAATTTAGCTTATACTAGTATGGTGTACGACCGAAAACCTCGAAACCGGCGGAAATTCAGAAAATAATGTGGGTGATTCGGCGATATCCGAGCGGGATTTCTGGGACGCGCATGGGCAGCGCGTCTCACACGTCGTCCTTTGTCCCGTACATCCACGGCGGCATCAGAGATCGCGAGGTCAAAGGCTTCTTTTAAGCTCTTGCTCAGAGCTGCTACTGAAAAGACTCTGGACAACACTGGCATTATTGCTGAATCGGGACTTCTGGGCATCGTTCGTCTCGTCTAATTCATTACCAGAATTAATCTAAGTATACACTTCTAGGCTGCTGTGTTCTCACTTGGGCCACCATGGATCCTTCGGCGGAGGACTTTCCGGCATCAAGATTAGTTCATGTAGCTCGTCATGTGCCAGCGAAGCAGGTTTTCCTTCGAAGACACATCTTAAACCTCCCTTTAGAAATCACGTTGCGCATATTTGGTTTCCTGGCACCCAGAAGGCTCATCACAGAGGACGTCCCGACTGCATTAGGACCTGATCTAGACTGGTTCTCGCAATGGCAGAGAAGCATCGAAACCCTACTGAACGTATCGTTCGTTTGCCATGAATGGCGTCGAATATGCCTATCTGCCCCGTTACTTTGGAATACCATCTGGATTTCAGATGGTGGTGCAGCGTTATCTGCGAAAACATGCATCAAGTACTCGGAAAAGGCGCCGCTGGAGATTACTGTCCAAGATGGAGGCATGGTCAGGCGGTGGCGGCGCATTTCGAGATTCTCTATTTATCAGCATGGGGTTCTTGAAGTGAACTACGACCCACCCGAACTATGCCATCACCCATTACTGCGTTTACAAAAATTCTTTCCTCGAGGACCATTGAAAGTCAAGAGTCTTTGTATTAGATCAACTTTCCCGCCCGAGATCTCGTCGGGTTGGTTCGAGAACCCAGCCCCCGCCCTTGAATCTCTCGTCATCTCCTCCCTAACCAAGCAATCCGATCCTTTCGAACTCCGTCCTCGTACGCCATTATATCGCCTCCCCCATTCTTTGTTCGGCGGAAACACTTCCGCGCTTCGTAAATTGTCGCTCGACGGTGTCGAATTACCTTGGACGAGTGGAGCGCTCAAAAATTTGACTTCCCTACGCGTCAGTTTCGGTCCTGACTTTCTCTGGAGAAGGCGTGGTCGCGAAGTGACTCTTGACGAACTTTTAGATATAGTGTCCGCATGTCCCGAACTTGTCTCTTTGGAACTTTGCAATGCTGGACCGATAAGGGTCACGGATGGAGGGGAAGTTGGGAGACGTGTACGTTCTTCAACTATCCTTCTTCGGTCCCTTGTAAACGTGTCTCTGGGCGAGATTCATGATATAGGGGCGGTCCACTCACTCTTAAGCCACTTCAACACATCGAACTTACGACACCTCTGCGTTCAACGTCAAGAAGGGCTGGTAGAGGACATCGACACTTTTTTGCCGGGGACACTATCTTTTGACCGGCAACACGGATTGTGCAATTGCGTGACACTGGATGTCGATTCTATGTTCGACGTTGTGGGCCTCAGCTTATGGCGAATCGAAAACATGGAGGAGCTTTTGTATAAGAGACTTGACTCACCTCCATTGCTTAAATCTGATTTCGGACCAAGCCTTCAAGTTCGGTCAGAAACATCGCCAAGTCATTCCCAGCGTGTGGACGAGGACGCTTTCATGCGCCTAGTGTCGTCCTTCGTACACAGACTCTGCATACACCCGGAACGTATTGAAGCCTTCACCATCCAAAACATGGACGACTCCTTTACGGACATATTTTATTCTAGGATCTTCAGCTTCTTCAGCAACGCGTATTGTGTCGAGTTTTCGGGCACTACTCTCGAGCGCGGCCCGGGGAACTCGGCCAAGGGCTTTACAAATTTCCTTAGCAGAGAGGCGCAATCCGCGGAGAGGTTGGACGGCGCGGTCGCTCTGCCGTCCATAACGACACTTATCTTCGATGACGTGCAGTTCAACCTGAGCAATTTCAAGCAACTTTGCATCTTTTTAAAGCATCGCAAAGGACGAGGAGAGGAGGTATCCTTTGTGAGGGTCAATAATTGTGCGGGTATCGGTGTCAAAAGGAGAATGGATCTGAAAGAGCTCGTTACCTTGGTGCAGATCGACAATAACGATGACTTGAACGACGTCGACGGCCCCTCAACGAAGGCCTCAACTTGACTCAGCGCTAGTCAGCCTCAACGTGTCGTCATATTTCCCCATTTCACTACGACTGGTACATACTTTCATTCATTATTTTCGCTATGGTTTACCGATTGATCATGCGATTCCAGAAATCAAGAGCTGTTTGATAGGCTATGAGACTCGATTCTCCTGTATTTCTATGAATTTCCCATTCGTCATCGGAACAGAGTAAACTGAATAGTACTTCAATGCTATCACCCTTAGGCATTCATCTTCACAACTCCCTGATATTTGAGGTTGCTGATCTTTTTTCGCAAGACGGGTTCAAGAGGAACAATCCACTTCTCGTCCCAAAAACGTTTATCTCCAAAAACAACGCCTAATTGAACAGAGTGAGGTAGAAATGTGTAAAACGCGCTTCGGACATAAGGGAATAGATCGCATCGTTAAGTTTGATTGACGAGCCATACAACGAGTATCTAGCTAGTGGAGGAAAGCGAGAAGGATTTTTGAATGCGTGTTACAGGCGATTCGAAGCGGCGGTGACCGTGACCATGACACGGGCCACGGCGTCGACGCGTCGCGCTCTTCTTTTCGAAGTTCTCCATCGTCGTCGACGTCCTACGACGACGACAACATCTGCTTGGGAGAGTTTTGTAGTGGAATTCACCATAGCCTCACCATCCTATCACGACCTTGTACCTTCAACTTACTGGTCATCGCAGTCGGTGTGGTACATGTACAGCACGGCATCCGAGTCAGCTTGACCAAACAACCTGGAAAGTTCGTCCGTAAAATTTTTCCTTCAATCAAAATCCATAAGCTGACTGCTAAATGATTTTAGGGGCTGGGTTGAGACGAAAAGGATGGATTCTACAACCCCGAATCGTTTCCATGATAGATCTTCACCTTTAGCCAAACTCGCGTCCATCGCGTCGCAGCCTTACACGAAGCGATACATTTCGCGCATTCCGACCGAAATCATAACGCACATCTTCACATTTCTGCTACCAGGATCGCAGGTTTCAAAAGACCTCTGGTTCTTGCGACCTCGAGAGACATACGATGATCTTCTGGTCGCCTCCCGAGTCTGTCGCGAATGGCGACGAATTTGCCTTTCGGCCACGTCGCTTTGGAGTTTCATCTGGATTGGGGACGACGATATCAGTCCGCATCGTGCGGACATATTTTCACATCGCTCGGGGAACTCGCCGTTAGAGGTGACCATACGTAACGATGAAGCGGTGAAGCAAGCCCTGGCCTCCCGTTTTTCTATCCCCTTGGAAGGGCCAGAGAAAATTTTCACAGGACCACTAGTTGATCCCCTTCTTCACTTGAAAAGGCTATTCCCTCACGGCCCAACGAGGATTAAAACTCTTAAAATCAACTCTACGTTTGTGGAAAACGAACAATTGGACATTTCGGAATGGTTCGAAAATCCCGCCCCAATTCTCGAATCACTCGCCATCAGAGTCGATAGTGGGGGTCTACGCGATGAAGATGGGGACGAGTCCTATTTTGAGTCTCCGCATCCAATTTTTGACGGTTGTACGCCGGCCCTTCGAAAACTTTCGTTGGACAACGTCGAGATTCCTTGGGATAGCGCGATCTTCAAGAACCTGACGCTTCTACGCATCTGCCATCATCCCGAAAGTCTCGCGATAGGAGTCATCGGAAAAGTGACGCTGGACAGATTATTGGAGATTCTGGTTGATTGTCCTTCCCTCGTGTCGCTGGAGCTACAGAATGCTGGGCCTATCAGTGGTGGAGACGGCAAACTTCAGAACTCGTCAAGGGTGGATCTCCCTTACTTGAGAAACATATCGGTGGAAACCATGGAGGACATGACTGTGGTCAAGTCGTTTCTCGGTTCACTGCACACCTCCGTTTTGCAAAATTTCGACATCGAAATGGTCGCCCTGCCTTTGGGCAACATCAGTAACCTTTTCCCTCAAACGCTGAAGTTCGATCCTCGCCTTGCCCTCTGCAACTACATAGTGCTGGACTTCACTCCCTGGAACGAGCGACTCGTTGTCGAACTGTCGCATGTGGAAAGGCTGAACACTTGCCTACGCAGAAAGCTGGGGCTCAAGACGGAAGCTCTGCACTGGGCAGTCGATAAGACGAAGTTTGACGTCAAAATAAATTTCGACAACGGCGCATATAGGGACGAAGCATTTGTCGTCTACGGCGATCAGCCGGCGTTTATACAACTGATACTTTCCTTCCTACGCCAATTCTGCGTGCACCCCGAAAACCTCCTTGCGCTCTACATTCGCGCCTCAGACGCCGCGCTGGTAGACTGGCCGTTCAGGGATATCTTCGAAATCCTGAATAACGTGCGTTGTGTTCAGGTATGGGACGACTGCGAAGCCATCAGCGCGGCTGGCTTCATGTCCTTCCTCGACGACGAAGTAGAACGTGCAAGTACCCAAGAAGATGCGGTGGCATGCCCGAGACTTGAAAAGCTAGTCTTTGGAAACATCGACTTCGAAGAGAGCAGCTTCCAACAGCTCCATGCCTTTCTAGTTCATCGCAAAAAAAGGAAGTCCAAGATCCGATATTTGGGGCTCTGCTACTGCCGGGGCATCTTCGAGGACCAACTATCGTCATTGAAGCAATGTGTCAGATTATTGCGTGTTGTCAAGGACGAGCCTAACAGCGACAGCAACTCAGAATCGACAGCCTGATCCTTGTCGTTCAACTCGATTCAGCGCTCTTTCTTCGTAGTTGATAGGTACGTAAAGTTCTTGTACTCTTCCTCCCAATCCGTTTGTAACTCCTTGTTTCCTTCTCAGCACAATGTATGATCCGATACGACCAAACGACTCGAGTTGCCTTCTTTCTTTTGCATCACAACCTTTTCGCGCATTTCAAGCCCCGCGACAACAATGACTGTGGCTCGGTGGCGGTGAACACAAGGATGCATATATTCATCGAGCATTTCAGTAGTCGCAGGCCACAACAATACTCTTTCTTACACCACCATACTCTAAAGTTATTTTGCATGGGCAGAGAGCATTCGGCGCTTGTGAGCCCTCGAAAGTTTCTTTCCAGTTTCAAGTGAACGCCTTTAATGCTTTTTTTCCAGAGAATGTCAGTTACCGACCTTAGGAGGCTCAACCAACGGCTCCTCGTCGTCGCATTGCCTGCTGAAACTCTGTTGCAAATCTTCGAGTACCTTGTCAAGTACTACTTGGAAACGTCTGGTTTCGCGACCTCGGATCACTACTCGCGGTCGAAGCTACCAAAAGACGTGCATGTGCTGCTCGTGCTCTCTCAAGTCTGCAGTGCTTGGAGGGCTGTCGCAGTGAATGCACCGAAATTATGGGCGACCGTGTGTTTCACGGGCAGCCGGGCTTCTCAGTCGTTGGCGCAGATATTTGTTCGTCGTGTCGGCTCTAGGACACCGATGAATATTGCTATGCGAACAGACTCTAAACTTCAACCAGAATACGACCCTATGTCGATGCTGGCGGATGTTTTCCCGGACGGGATACGCAACGTCAAGACAATGATGCTGCGTGTAGGCTACCCCGATCCTAATATCGCCATCCTCGACAAACCGGCCGACCAGCTCGAATCGCTGACAATCGTTGGTATAAAGAAGGGTTTCTTCACCTTCCCTGAGATACCCTTTGCTGGAAGCTCGCCAAACCTTCGTCAACTCTCCCTTGACAACCTGTATATTCAGCCAGCAATAGTCCTCAAGAACATCACTCGTCTCTCGCTGAGTGGCATCTTCGTACAACCCCTCGAAGGCACGCGATCCTCGATTAGGGTTCTATTTCTCTTGAAACGGTTGAAAGACTGCCTTGGCCTGGAGAAGTTGGTACTCTCCGCTATCGGTCCTCAAATACTGAAGAAAACCGATCTCAAGCATATTAAAAATGACGGCGATTTCCCCATCTATTTTCCTTTCCTTCGCGAAATTTGTCTCATGGAGTTTCTCAGTCCCATCACGCCGTTCGCAATACTCAAGGCAATCCGCACCCCTTCTCTCTCCAGTTTGTACATTTCTCATGGTGGTGCGACCTTCGTCGATGACATAAAGGACATCATTCCCGATGAAATACGGTTCAACGACGAGGCTCCAAGTGCGCATGCGGCATGTATTTCCGTCGCCGCAGTGGAGTCAGATCGTACAGATCTGAACCTACGCACTATCGCAAACTGGGACGATGTGCACTTTGAATGTCCGGACGTGGATTGGTTTGGAGCTCTCAGGTGGCCATACTTTTACTGCGATTGCGATGCGTGCCCTCCTAGTAATCTGCCTCACACGGACTTTGAGATGGGTACTCATCACTTCTGCTACTCTGCAGCTTCAGCGAGACAGCGCCCGGAGTATATGGACGACGAAATGCTCGTTAATTCGGCGTTGTCAATCATGATGCATTTCATTCCACAAAACATCTCAATGGTGACGATCGACGATGCACTTCAGACTTTTCAAACCTTTCCGTTCGAAGAAATGCTGGTTCACTTCGACAAGATTCGTTGTCTGGAGATTCGAGACTACTGCGATCACATATACCGACCCGATCGTTTCATGTCCGTATTCGAAGAATTTGCAAGACGCTCAGGCGACTCTGCCCCTCTCCCCCACCTCGAAGCACTCATGCTGGGCAACATGGAATTAGGACCTGATTCGGACTCTCAAAGAGCGCCAGCGTTCATCAGCTTGTGTCACTTCCTCGAGAAGAGACAAAGGCACAAAAGGCCGCTCCTTTATTTGCGATTATTCCACTCGCAAGTCACGCCGAAGATGCTCAAGAAACTGCAAAAGCTCGTGCTGAATGTGTCTTATGATGGCTTAGGCAACGGTGGGGCGACGGCTGCTGAATTGGAAACGGTTCTGGCAGAGGCGACGGGTCTGCCTGAGGGTGCCATAAAGGATGGCGGAGGTGGGGAGTAGGAAAGAGATCAACAACGTGAGCAATTTTCTCCGTGAAGATTACTAAATTTAAAAAAGCATTCTTGTAGATTTGTCTCCGTACAGAATGATCGAATGTCGTCGCGCGGGGCTGGCTATATGCACCTGCCTCCGGGCTCCTCATCGAAAGATTCGACATCATGACGGAAGAACAACGCTACCCTCTGTCTACATGTACGTATGTATACAGCACGTTGTAATCAAATTATTCGATATACATATACCTCCCTCCGGAGCGATCGACTAGCAAGTAGTAGTAAGCAATTCTGCGATCGCTCGACGCCCCTGATCGGCGGTGGCACAGCAGGCTTGGGTTTTGATGTTTTCAATGCTCTGCCAGTGCCAAGTCTTTCGCTTGCTCCGCTCAAGAACATTTAAACCATGCGCTCCTTAACAATTGCAAGAAGCAGATAAATAAACGAGACAGGCAAGATAATCTCCGGGTACCGTCTAAAGATCTGACCAACTATGATGTCGTTGATGATCCGACTCGCAAGCATTGGTGACCTCGATCTTTCGAACAGTTGCGGTGCAGCGATTCGGAGACGTTTTAGTGCAGTGAGTTCGCACCGGCTAGCCCAAGATCATTGGGTGATGGACGTGATTGTTACTTATCTCAGATATCTGTGACTGTCTTCGACCAACAGCGCTGACCGAGGAAGCTTCGCGCGAGCCGCTCGTCGTTATTTCAAATCCGAGAGCGAGTGACATTACTGCTGATCGCTTCCAAAATCCGTCGCAGGGGATTCACTTGAGAAAGGACATTGGCAAGAAAATGTGACTATCTTTACGCAGCTGAGGATCGGGTTGCCAAAGCGCGCACGTTCTGACCTTGGAAAGCCGCGAATATAGATATCGGCGCCAATTAGTTTATTGCAGCTTATTCCACTAACCTACAGGCTACGTGTATGCCTCCGAAGAAGCTATGAGGAGGCCAAGAGCCAAGGGAATTTCGACTCGGAGGTGTCGGTCGGCTAGGTTGTTAGTCTTTTGCGCAGCTGTTCATTGAGACCCTGTTTTGCGGGGTAAAGGTCACGGTGAGATGTCGTTTGCGATTCGGTGAAGTAAGTGGAAGTTGCCATCTTGAACACCAGGCATTTCTTGACGTATTGTCTTTCTTCGGCTCCCTTTTGTGCCACATACAGCGAAATAGGTGTCGATGGGCATGTAGGAGGGAGCTCTGCATAAGCACATAGTATAATGCGTCGTAACAGCGTCGGGATTGAGCACAGCTTCGGTCTTGTTTCGAAGGTCGTCGCAACAACAGTCAATTTTAAGCCCGTGTCGGCCAGTTCGCTAGTGTTGTCAGGCGGACATATCATCAACTCTTCCTTGATTCGGCAGAGGTGGTCGAATAAGAATAGCGATACCATTCATTTTAGGATCGGGAGCGTAGCTTTTGTGATAAGAAAAGACCTGAGGAAGAAAGACAATTAGTGATGAAGGAACGATGCGCAAATGTGGGTATCGGGCATACCGGTTTTCATCTAATGTAGCAACTTGTTTAAGAACAAGACGACTGTGTTGCCTTCCTCCATGGCGCAAGGTGCATGTTGATATTCTCTCTCATTCTGCGTTGAGCCTTCAAAGAGATTTTGTCCAGCGATCGAATCACCCTGGGATCAGAATATACCATTAGAGTCGATTTGTTCCAATACGAGACCCTTAGACTTCTGGAGAGTAGCTGGAGATCCACTCGATATTCTCGAGGGAAAACACATTGTCGATTCGTTGAGCGTCAGAGAAAAACGCGTTAACGAGCCAATCATATTAATCGACCGCTCCCGAATCAACAGCAAGCCAGTCAAGAGATTTGGTAGGGAGTCTTGGGCGCGTAACCGTGAGCGCAGTAGGCCATTCCGTGTGTTTGTTCATCGGGAGACGATGTGAGATCTTTTGCTGATGGATTGATGATGGCGGCGCTCTCATTCTTCCGTTTCAGCGTCGTCGTTGTGATAGGCCGCTAAGGAACAGACGTTGGCGATGTTGTCGAGCTGGGCTCGCATGAGCGAGCTTGTAAGATCACCGCGCCCCCGAGTCTGCCAGAGAGTAAGAGAGAGATCAATCTTGTCCGACGGGCCCTTTCCTCGCGACAAACGGCAGGGATTACGCAGATTGCGCAATGCGTCTCCGGCGTGCCCGTTGAGTTTTCATCTTTTCCAGGAATTCTGTTGGCTCGTATATTGACCTATAATCGTCCTCGGAATTTATTCATGTTGTTGCGCTCGACCTGACGGGTAACTATGGCGAGACGATAGCAAGTTCCTGCGCGTCCTACGAGGCTGTTTGAGCTTTGTGGCATCAGTGATGTTTTCTCGGGTGTTTGGCAGAATCAAGCTGTCTCTTCGATTTACCGGGCAGGAATCGATGGAAGGAGGCTGTTCTTCTCTCAAGGTCTGTCAATATCTTTTTGCGAATATTTTGTGGATGATGGAAGGCGACCCAGGAGAGCGGTATCCATTTCGGGCAGCGCGGGGAGGGTGCCATAGGAGGAGCGTGAGAGCATCTGGTCACCATAACAGCGAGCGAAAGGCCCTCCCATCGTTCCTTTGACGTTTTGCTATAAGTTCGCCGTCGACAGCGTCGTCAGGTTGCACGCCCCCCGGTCCCCTTGCCCTTTTTCTTTTTCACGGTGCGTACAAGTCGTGCTCGACGTGCTCGTCTGGAACGTTGTTGACGCGTTTTTCGTGGTCGTTGCAGGTTCTCTTCTTCACCTTTGGGCTGCCCGGTCGCGCCCCTGGTCCTCTTTCAAGCGTCGCTCTTTCTCGTTCCAGGCAGAACAGCAGGCTCCTGTTTTCACTCCTTAGACAATCGTATCTTATTCGCGACATCTCAAGCAATCGTTCAACATGCTTTTTGCTTCCGCACTTCTCTCCATCCCCTTGTTGGCTTCCTCGGTCGCAGGCGTACCCATCAAGCGCCAGTCGAGCAACTCGACCGCCACTGCATCAAATTCGACAGGTTCAGCGGATTTGCTTGTTCTCAGTGCGTGCCAATTTTCTGTGGTTTTTGAGCGTGGTTTCTCATCAATTTCTCATCAGAGTTCGCAAATGTTCTTGAACAACTCGAGACGCAGTTCTACACTGAGGCTCTCCAGAAGTTCCAGACATCCGACTTCACTGCAGCTGGGTTTGCCGATGCCAATGTGCCCATCCAACAGTTTACGTGCGTATTCGTCGCTTTTGTTCTTGTTGTTTGGCTTTCATTCTTCATCTTTGATCCATTTTGGGGACAAGATTGACGAGTGAACCAAACTTCCCTTTTCGGGTGTATTTCATTTACTGACCCAAAAAAATCTTTTTACAGCAACATTATGAATGACGAATCTACGCATACAACCGTCCTCGCCGCCGCAATCCAGTCTCTTGGTGACCAACCAATTTCAGGATGCACCTTCGACTTTTCTTCCGTACTTACGAGCGTTTCCGCGATGGCTCCCGTCGCTCGTCTCGTCGAAAACGTCGGTGTTGGCGCTTACCTCGGCGCTGCCCACCTGTTGGACGACCCCGTCCTCCTCACCGCCGCCGGTTCTATCTTGACTGTCGAAGCCCGCCACCAGACCATCCTCAACGTTTTGAACGGCGGAACAGCGATCCCCCAAGCGTTCGATATCCCCCTCGATCCCCAAGAGGTTCTCGCCATCGCTGGTAGCTTCATCTCTGGCTGTGATACCGGCATCACTGGTCTTCCTCCTTTGACTGTCACGACGACTGGCTCCATCCAAGCCGGAACCTCGCTGTCTTTCAGCTTCGATGCCCTCAGCAGCATCAGTGACACTTCGGTAAGAACTGTCAATCTTTCTACGTCAAAGGACATGTGTGCTGATTTGTTTCCCAGACATTGTCGTGCCAGATGCTCGCGGGTGGTATGCCAGCGTCTCTCTCACTCCCCTTCGACCAGTGTGTCGTCCCCACCGGCTTGACTGGCCCTGTCGCCATTTACGTCACGAACAACACTCAGCCCCTGGTCAACAACCCGCGTGACAAGTTCCTCGGCAACATTGTCGCCGGCCCCACCATGGCGTTCATCGACAACGACCCAGAGGACATTTCCTCGCTCGCGATCACTGGCCAAGTTGGCAACTCCGTGAGCAACAGCACTGGCTCCTCATCCTCCGACTCCAGCTCTACTTCTGCCGATTCGAGCACGAGCACCGCGACGATCTCCCCCGCTTCCGCAAGCAGCGTCGCCGCAGCCGCTGGTGCGACATCGACTGACTCGGGCTCGCTCTCGAACAACGTCGGTGGTGTCCCCCCCACAGCGAACACAGAGACAGGTACGAGCCCCGACGGCGCGATCTCCGTCTCTGGCTGGACGACAATACCCGCGCCGACGTCGTCATGAAAATGAAGGAGCTATGGGGACCGTTGTATTCTTCTCACATGCTTAGATGCGTTATAGCACACACACACTCATACACTTTTGGTAGCTGGGCATAATTTTCTCATGATGGACCTTTTTTGCAATGTTTGATTTGCGGACGTTTTGTTTGTTGCTTTCTTATTGCTTCTGACCCATGCGTGCATGGCGAATGGGATTTGTTTTCCACGATTGTTTTTTGTAGTAAACCTGGGCTGGCGTCGCTAATTCCTTCCTTTTACCTTTGAGTAGCTCGCGCATAGTTGATTAGTGTTTCTTTAGTTTGTGTATAACGTCTTCGTTCTGCGGTTGCAAACTGAAAGAATTGCGCTTGTACTTTTTGTGGGATGTTCGCCGTTTGCTTCCGTCGGTGCGGCCCTGCTCTTGATCTCGATCGGCCACCACCACAAGACTGGTAGCCGGGCCACAGCCAGCTCTTGTCCTCCTCCTACTTCGCTCTCTGAGTTTCCTCTACACATTCTTTACCACCACCACCTTCTATGTCGACTTTGACAGCTTTCCTACCAAGCGTCTGAATATTTCTACTGGCTGCAATTGCAAATTAAACACAGGATGGCCACCGCGAACGGTAGCAGCGGCAACGCACGCTGGGTCCCGCCACCTGGGCGGCACAAGGTCGACGTCGGCGGGTCGCTGAAGCGCGCTCTGAGGGCGCGCAAGGGCATGCCTGCACCGACGAACAAGAATATGCCTATGAGTGACTACTATCTCTTCAGATGTGAGTGTCGTCGTCGTTGCTCTGTCTCTGCTCCTGCCTCTCCTGCCTCAGTGGCCCGGTCACCGGTGTCAGCTGGGGTTGTGACTCCTTACGTTTTCTGGTGCTGACTGACGGTTGTTGGGGTGCTGTTGGACAGATAATTTCAAACCCGAGTCGGTGGATACGTCGAAGCCGGGTGTGGTGGAGGTGAAGCGGGGGAAGGAGGCGACGACTGTGCAGGTCGAACGACCCATTGTGCAGGTGCGACGTCCTTCATTCTTTCTTATCTCTCTAACTGACGAAGTGGATTCTGCATTGTATAGTCTGAGGATGTCCACTTCTTCACTGGGAACGAGGAGCCGTCGAAGGAAGTAGAATGTGTCTTGATTTTTGACGAAGAAACCAATGTGCGTCGTTATCATCACTTCAGTGATTTCAATCATCATTGTTATTTATGACTCGACACTGTAGACGTTCACACTGGAGAAATTGGACTCGACACTGAGTCTTACACATTCAAAGAAGGGCCGTTCCAAAGCTCGTATCCCATCGGCGTCTCGTGAGTTTACATCCGGCATATCATCAGTTGACATTCAACAAACTGATCTGGAACTGCCCGTAGCGCTGCCAAATACACCGTCACCAGCTGCATCGACATCGAAGGCCCTTCAGGAGGAAGACTTTGATCGCGAGCTCTTGGACACTTGGGGTGGAGCGGACGTGCAGCCGCAGCCGCAGCCAGCGACATCAAGCCAGGACTTCGATGAGTTCGAGCAACTCTTAGAGTCGACGATTGCACCCTCCAAGCCTGCACCAAAACCGAAGAAAGCTCCGGCTGCGAAACCGGCACCAAAGGGGAAGAAGGCGGCGGCGGCGGCTACGGAGGCTGCAGTGGCATTGGCATTGCCTTCGAGCACCTCCTCTACACCTCTACCCGCTCCTCCAGCCCCGCGGAAAGGAAAACCCAAACCCAAACTCAAGGGATCTACTGCCGCTGAATCCGCGTCGTCAACTCCCCCACCCACGACTGCTGTATCATCTACACCTACGCCTTCGTTGCCCCCGACCGAATCTCCCTTCCCATTCACCAAAGGAAAACCCAAACGCAAAGCGTCCTCTGCTGCTGTTGCTGCTGCTGACTCCACTTCGTTCACACCCCCGCCCGCGAAGGCAGCGGCTTCCACTCCCAGGTTAGCGGCGTCGAGCACCGCCAAAGTCAAAGCCAGAGCTGCGCCAGAGCCAGAGCCCTCGGGCGTCGACGTTGAGGTGATCGAGCTCGACTTTGGGAAGCCCGCGAAACAGACGGAGGGGCTGGCGCTGCCCTTCTCTGGAGGAAGCACCGCATTCATGCCAGGCCCGCTTGCTTCTAGCTCGGGCTCGGGCTCAGCTTTGCAGCAGCAAGACGACGATGACGACGACGACGATAACTGGGTTGCTGTCGCGGGCGTTGGTGCGGAGGCAAGCCCTGTCGTCTCGACGGCGGGAGCAATGGATATTCCACTCGATGCATCGTCATTCGGAGGCGGCGAGATTGACCAGTTCGCAGCAGACTTGGATCAACAACTCCTGGAGGGCTTGGAAGGCCTGGAGGAGGACGACGGAGATGGAGACGGCGAGGATGCCGACGACGACATGTTTGGGGACAACGCGTACGAGCAGGCGACGGCGGCAGCCGCTGCGAAGGGCAAGCCCATGTCGCTGAATCAGTTCGCTGGTGGCGGAGAAACGGGCCTGGACGACCAGGACGACGACGATTACTCCAGCAGCGAAGAGAGCGACGACGACTAAACGCGTTTCTCTCTCGCCTACTCGGCGTATATTATTTAGTAGAATCATTATGCTGTATTTTCCCCCCTTTTGCTATCGATCCTGCTCTGTCGCACTGTTGTATTTACCAAGGAACTCTTCTCTATTTTGCCATATTACATTATTTACTTCACAATGGAGATTTGAGAATATGCTGCCTTATTTTTTGGGTTCGTTTGGTAAAGTCCTTCCGTCAAAGATCTTGCTTACTTGTTGCTCAGAGCGTCAACACCAGGGAGGACCTGGTGCATATACTCATCAGTATGGATTCTGATCGATCTAAGGATCAACTTACCTTGCCCTCGAGGAGCTCTAAGCTGGCACCTCCACCGGTACTGACATGACTGAGCTTGTCCTCAGCACCGTAGTTGGCGACCACCGTCGCAGTGTCACCACCACCGACGATGACGGTCGCGCCGCCCTGAGCAGCCTCTACGCACGCGTCGAGCATGGCCTTCGAGCCGTTCGCGAAAGCGGGGAACTCGAACACGCCGGGAGGACCGTTCCACAGGATGGTCTTCGCGGAGAGGATGGTCTCCTTGTAGAGCTCGCGGGACTTGGGTCCGGCGTCGAGACCCATCCAGTCGGCGGGGATGCCCTCCTCGTCAGTGGCGAGGCCGGTCTTCGCGTCCTTGTTGAAGTCGTCGGCGGTGACGTAGTCGACGGGGAGAACGATCTCGACGCCGGCCTTAGCTGCGGCTTCGAGGAGGGCGGGGACTTTGCTTGCACCGTTCTCGTCGAAGAGAGACTTGCCGATCTGTGAATTAGATAGTGAACAGAAATCAGTCTATATGCGCCTGTATTTGTCTAGAACGTCACTTGCCTGAATGTTGCTCTGCACCTTCTTGAAGGTGAAAGCCATGCCGCCGCAGATAATGAGTTTCTTGACCTTGGTGATCATGTTTTCGATAAGGAGGATTTTGTCGGACACCTTCGCACCGCCGAGAATGGCGAGGAAGGGTGGGTCGGGGTGCTCCAGCGCCTTTGCGAAGTACTCGAGCTCCTTCTTCATCAAGAAGCCCGACGCGCGCTGGGGAAGCTTCACGCCGACCATACTCGAGTGCGCACGGTGGGCCGTCCCGAAGGCGTCGTTGATGTAGACGTCACCCAGCGCGGTGAGGCCCTCACGGAATTTCTCGACGCTGGCGGGGTCCGCCTTCGTCTTTGTCCCATCCTTGGCCTTGACGGAGCCCTCCTCCTCGATGTGGAAGCGGAGGTTTTCAAGGAGAAAGACGGCGCCGTCTGAGCCTGCGTTGACGGCGGCGGTGATCTTTTCACCGACACAGTCGTCAAGGAAGGTGACAGGGCGAGAGAGGCGGTTGGAAAGGTCGGTGGCGATGGGTTGAAGAGTGTATTTGGGGTTGACTTTGCCGTCGGGGCGTCCAAGGTGGGACATAAGGATGACCGACTTCGCGCCTGCGCGACGAAAGACGTTGGGTATATGCGTCAGATTTGCATCGATATGAACCAAAATAAGTGCGCACCCTTCTCAAGAGCATACTGGATCGTCGGTAAGGCAGCTACGATACGCTAGAACGAGGTGGTTGAGCTCGAATTCGACACATTGGGGATGAGACGTATGCGCGTCCGTGGTCAAACTCACGGCGGGGTTGGTGATCCTGGCGCCATCCATGGGGACATTGAAGTCAACACGGATGAGGACGCGCTTGCCTGCGACGTCGAGGTCGGTGATGGAGAGCTTGTTGGCGAGCGACATGTTTGCAACGTCGTCGACGGATGGGATGGTGGTGGTTGAAGCGTAAAGTACCTAGGCTCGGCACAGCAGCATGTGCGTGCCACTTTGCGGGCTTTATCTCGATGCAGATCGTTCTAGACGGCAGTTTCTCCGAGTCTTTGACATCGCGGACAGCTACGGGCGTTGTTGTTCATGATTAGGGACATGGACAGCAGAGGGGTGTCTTCATCCGTGCCGATGGGGAGGAAGCACACCAGGCGCATATAGTCAGCTTCACCTGCCCACCCATCTCTCACAAGAATCGCATTTGCTTGTCAAACGTCTGTCGACCCTCCCCACTGGCATCGCAAGTCCAAGGAGCAATGAAATTCCGAACATAGTTGTGAGTTTTTATTCACAGAATAATTTTAAACATGTGTCCTCCAATCTGTATATTTTACCCGGAGATTCCGAAGTATTTTCTAGCGACAACCTCGTCTTCCACTCCGTATTCCTTTTCCAAACGAGGGATCTCTTGGTCGTCGTAAACGACGTTGCGTTTGTGCACGAGCTTCCTGAGCATCGCGAGCAGCTTCTTCGAGACACGCGAATAAACCAAGCGCAGATGAAGGAGCGGCTTCCCGAGCTCGATCCTTTTCTTGAGGAAATAGCACAAACTGACGAACCCATCGTCACTTTGCGTGGACCATTCCTCATTAAATAGCAAGAGTGCCTCCAGATTCGGGAGTGGAACGTTGAAGCCTGAGCGTCTAGCTATCTTCTGGAGGGCTGTCGTGAACCGACCGTGAACGGCGTAATCAGTATCTTCCCGAATTTCTAGACATCGTATCTTGGCGAAACGCTCCAGTATTTCTTCGAACGGGAAAGAGTTGACGTATGTATTTGGGAAGTCTATCGTCACCATCGTAATGTCTTGCGGTATGAAGTGTTCGACGAAGGACATCGTGGACTGAACGAGTTGTTCGTCGTGTTGATTATCAACGTAGTATCTGAGCTTATGAGAGCCCGCCCCATAGTCCACAAAACACGGGCACACAGAGGAGCTCTCGGACGACCTGATGTCGGCTGGCCACTTGAGCATATTCCACCAATCCGTTTTCTTAGATTCGAAGTGCACGTCGTCCCAACATCCGAGTGTCCGTAACATCAAGCACACCAATCCGTCTTCGACATCGACGTTGATTTCAGCCGTGTCTGCTTTAGAGGCCCCCTCTTCAAATCGCATTTCGTCCGGAACGACCTCTTCTCTTTCGTCGGCGGCGCCTTTATGACTAATGGACAGTGAGGATAAGGAAGGAGCCCGAATCGCTTTTAGAAGCGAGTACGGTGTAGCTGAACTGAGAAACTTCTCAAGCGATATCCTTCGGAGAACAGGGAAATGAACGGGCAAGTTGTCATCATCTTCTATACGGTCGATATCGGATCTCTTCAGCACTTGGGGACCGACGGCTTCGAGTTCCAGTTCCTCCAGGCCCGGGCTTTCCTTCAATATTTTCAAAAGATGTAAGACTTCAATCGAGTAGTCTTTGTCCCAGAAGGACTTTGCAAAAATGCCCTTCAATGAAATATGAGTGATGTTCTTTAGAACCGATCCTGGTTGAAAATAAAGGTTCCTGAGCTTGAGTCGACGGAGATTTGGGTAGCATCCGGCAAAAAGTGTCTTGGGGAACGTGAAGTATCCGTGCTTAATAGCAACGACTGTCAGAGTTTCGATTTGATGGGCCTCCTTGTTGAAGATAGACGTGTCAGGATTAGGGTGGCCCACACAGAGCGTCATAGTCTTCACGTCTTGAATCTCGTTCTGAAACATGTCTGCGACCATCGACATTGGGTCATATTCTGGTTTCCGAGTGGGTTGGGTCTGCACAATGACATGGAAAGGCCTCCGAGGACTGGAACGACGCATGAATTCCTCCGCTAGCGACTGAGAGACCCGAGTACCAGTGAAGCAGGCCGTCCTCCACAATACTGGTGCATTCAATGCGATCGACCTCCAGGAACTGCAGACTTGGGTGAGATTGAGGAGTGCTAAACATGGAGAGTCCATCTTGTCCTCGGCGTCCGCATCGTGATCCCAGCTCCTGTCGATGTACGATTGCCTCTCGTGCTCGATGAAATACCCGAAAACGCGCACTAGTGTTTCAGCAGGCAACGCTACGATAGGTCGCTGTTGATTGAGCCTCTGGCGATCGTCGATCGACATGGTCTGCATTCTCTTTTGGGTGGGACGACCTCGTCTGCGGCCTCGTTTCGGCATCGTAATCTAACAATTTCTTTGATGGAGCTCTATCTACCGAATTATGAAGGCGCCCAGTCAAGAGGTGGAACTTTGGATAAGACTTACAGATGAAGAATCGCTCGACGAGCATGCAGAGAAATGGCAGAGCAGAAAAAAGAGTAGTTGTGGCCCGCGACTGTTGGAATGCAAGGCGCTTTTATATATTTCCTTGTGTAGTTCACTGCCACTGGGCCACAATGATCGTGTCGAAAAACACGCGGGGAGTAGAAAGGTTGCGACGCGATCGAAAGAGAACAAGGACGTGATGTATTCGAGCGGTTTTGGTTGTATTCAGACTACATCGTGCTGACCTGAGAAAAAAGGTCACGAAAAGACCGGCAAGAAAATACCAACAAAGGACGTACCGAATATCTAACATGGGAGGGTGGCCAGAACGTTTCAATTCAACGTTTCTAAATCGCTGTCAGGCTCATCCAAGCCGACGCGTAGTAACTTGACAAGTCCCCTCAAAGACGACACCTTTTCCTCGGAGATGCCGCGACAACAGCAGAGTCCTAAATATTGAAGCTCAGCCTTTCGCTCCTTGCGATGCGATAGAAAAGCGTATAGCCGTTCAATTGTGTGCTCTTCGAAATTAACGTCGCCCATGATGAGCATCTTGACGGAAGGGCAAGCGACCGCGTTGTCCTGGGCATCTGCGCGTTGCGCTTCGTCGAAGAGAAAGGACGTGAAGCTTTCGGCCTCGATAGATCCACCTTCGTAGTTCCAGACCTGGATGCAATGCACATTCGTTAGGATTTCGAAGATACCCCTGTACGGCCAGTCCCGTAGAGCAATTTCCGAGCTTTGAATGTAGAGCGCGTGTATGTTTTCGGGATTCACGCAGAACCGACGTAGAAAGGATAGAGAAAGTCGAATGAAGGCTTCTTCGTCACGATCATCTTCAACTTCCTCATCCCACTTCAGACCATTCTTCAGCTCCACCATGACACCAAACCTCATCGCGTCGTCAATTAACCCAAACATTGAGATCGTCTTGTGACCAAGCTTCTCCTGAAGACCTTTGTCTAGACCGTCTACATGGGATATTTCGGCAAAGATGCTTTCGCAGACGGGATGCAAATCGAGCATTAGATAGTTGCATAGGCGAAGACGCGGATCGAACTCCAGTGTTTGAGGAAATATGTCACTGACGTCGTCCAATGGAAGAGTATCAGTTTTGACAACGCAATGCCGCAGAACACGCGTGTGGATGATGTTGAAAAAGGTCTTGACCACGGACATGTCCTCGATACTATCCACTGAGATGTTTGTCAAAAGGGGGAGATCTATCTTAGACGGGAGCTTGAGTGTGTTTTCTTTAGCGACAGTCGATCGAATGGGCCCGGCATTTTCTAGTTTCATGGATACGAGGAAAGGGCAGTCGCTTAAAATCTGCAAAAGCCTATCGACCGTGACCTTCCCGACGGCTCGAATTTCAGGGCTATCCATGTAGTAGCAAATGTGTAGAAGCGTCAAGTTCCTGAAGACAGCGCTGTCCCAAGGAATCTCGACACTGTCCACAGAAAGTTTTCGAAGAGAAGGCGTGAACCCGCCAAAAAGCGGGCGAGGAGTTTTGAAGTAAGAGGTACCTTCGTCGTTGATGTTGCGAATGCCGTGACGGTTGTTCCCTATGGAGAGAGACTCGAGAAGCGGTGCAGGGTTACTGAACCAAGTCGAAATAGCAAAGCTCTTATGGATGGGAAACGTGCAGCTGATTCTGAGCGTCTTCATCCGCGTTGGGCCGTGAGGAAAGAGCTTGCTCAAGTGCAGTAGGGGATGGAATATAGGGCCCATGAAAACGTCGTTCGGCTGTCGCAAGTAAGGGGAGCGACTTGTCGAGGCCTGCTTCACAGTTTGGTCGTTGCGAACGACCACCTCCAGTGGCGCATTTCCCGAGCGATCCCTAAAAACCTCCGCACGGTAAGAACTGATATCATCGTCATTTATCCAGATACGATTCCAGAGCGAAGTTGTCGAGAGGCAAACACGTCGCCAGTCACGGCAAACCCGTGAGACGTTCAGAAGATCGTTGTGAGATCCATATGGTCTCAAAAAATAGGTACAATCGCTTTCGACAGCGTCGTAGTCGTTCCCCATGGCTAACGTCATCGGCAACAACAAAGAGAAGGTACGCGTCAATATTTCGGTAGGAATGCACGAAACGTAACGCCTTTGAGAGGCCTGCGACGCAACCAACAAGAAAGGTTCGTCATGGAGAAGATTTTGCTTCATCCTTTGGCGGACGAGGACCGGCTTCGGTTTCGAAGAGTCATTATTTGGCCTCGTGAAAGAAAATGCACAAACGACGAACTTTCTTGACCAACGACTTGGTATTCTTCACAAAATCCCTAGGTATGTCGAACGATGTGCAGTGCTGGTGAGATCTGGCAATGTAATGGGTTGCACCAAAGGCGCGATGGATGGAGGAAGGAAAGCGTCGCCGTGGGCGATGGAGAAGAGGAGCGTGTCGTTGAACGTGGCGTGACTGGCGTCCACGCGCCATGCCAATTGCAGTGTCACTGAGTGTGCCGTGCCGCCGGTTCATCACGAACAACCACGTCGGAATCCTGCGCTCTCAGACTGAATACGCACCATTGCATGTAGCCCGTAAATTGGTAATGTAAAGTCATACAATATCACTGAATCGTCAACTATAACGTTTCTTACCAGTACTCGTCGAAGTGTGATTTAGTCGTTATTGCATCCCCCGAGCTGCTTTGCAGATGATTTTTCATGATGACGTTGTGAGTCAACATTTCCTCACGATGACGATTAGCAATGTTGAGCGATAGCCTCTCTGGTTGCTGGTATATAGCCCGAAGGACTAAACATTCATGTATACGATTACCATTGGCATGGACTCTGACAGTGCTCGACCCGTCTCTCCTGGTATTGTTGCCGCCGTCGCCGGATTGAGCATAGCTCACCCAAATACCCATGTCGGCGACCCTCAGCGCAACCTCTCCATCTCCATTTTGACTATGCCCGCCAAAATCCTTCTTCGCATATTCAGCATGTTGGTGCCGCCCAGCATCGCGCTTCAATACTATGAAGCTCCAAGCACGACCCGCTTCACAGGCAAAAGGCAATGCCCCTGCTCTTCTGCCCATAAGGATATCATCTCCGTCTCTCAAGTCTGCAGCCTTCTGAGAGCAACAGTGCTCGGTCATCCTCCATTCTGGAGTCCAATTTGGATCACGAACCACCTAAACTCTGAGCAGATTGCGCTGAATTTCATGCAACGAGCGTTGGACAATCCATTGGAGATCATCATCATCGACTCAACGCAACATATGTGGGAATATGGCTGTCCTCGTATCACAAAAATACAACAGAATCAACACTCTGAACATGAATCTACAGACTCCGAGTTTCAAGTATCTTCAAGCTATCTGCATAACCCTATGCAAAATTTTTGGTCCCTCCATAAAGCCACTGGAAAATTTATCAAAATTTTACACATAGCATCTCCAATCTCCAGTGATGCAGATGAATTTTTTAAGCAACCCATGCCCTTTCTTGAGTCATTTGCCTTGGATAGGCCGCTGTCATCTCAAATGTGGAACCATGATGAAGGTTATAATTTACCAACACCCATTTTTGGTGGGATCACTCCACAACTTCAGAAACTCATGTTTCAAAAGGTCAAATTCTCTTGGGATGACCCAATCTTCAAAAATCTTTCATACCTCTCTGTGTCTTGTGTTGCTGTCCGAGATTCAGAAGTTTCTCTTAAGCGACTGCTTGAAATTCTGTCCAGATGCCCAGACTTGGTAACATTTGGACTGGCAGTTAGAGTTGAATCTCCTCAATCATCTCTGTCACTCCTCCCTGTTATATCCTTGCCATATCTCCGAAATCTTATATTGACCCAATTGGAAAATGCTGTGCAGTGCAAGACCATACTATCCTGTTTACAAACACAAGTGCTACAAATGTTGGATATTTTCCACTTTGACATGCCAGCTCAAGATATTCGTCAGATCATTCCAATCCAGTTCAAATCTGAGGATTTGGAATTACAGAAGATTTATATTAATTGGGATTTAAGTACAATTGAAGTTCAATCTCAAATGGCATCAAACAAAATCACATCGGTGCATTTGAGGACAAAAGACAACCTGCACTGCAAACGTAATATGTGCTCATTCAGGTATCAGTGCTGTAACTTCCCATGGGATATAGATCGCACATCAGCACTTTCCAAGCTCCTTGCACCAGTCCTGCGTCAGATCTGCTCTCCTGAGGCCAAAATTATAAAGATTGAAAATAATCATCCTCCAATGCTGGAAGCCTGCCATTTCCCTTTCACTGAGCTCTTCCGGCATTGCCATAAAATGGAGACACTGATTATTGATGGAATGTTCGATGAACAATGTCACCAACTGAAGGTTTCCCTACATGCAGAGGTACAGGCTGCAGAGGATCAAGATACTGTTGCCTTGCCATCCCTCCAGGAGCTATCATTATCCAATGTTGACCTTGGGATTGGCTTAAATGGCATTTACTCTTTCCTTCTTCACAGACATATCAGAGGATGTCCTTTGAAAGTTGTCAGTCTCATAGAATGCAACAATATCCAGTCAGATATACTGGAAAAGGCTGTTACAAATCTTGAAGTAATGAACTATGATGAAGAATTAGATTCTGAACTTCCTGCATCATGGCATCATTGTGAGTATAAGTTTGCTGCCATTCAACACTCACAACAACTGATATCCTCCATAGTCTTTGGAGTATTTCCTGACCCTGAGGCATACTAATATTGACCAAGCTTGAAGTGGGACCAGAAATGTAATAAAACAATACTTGGGAATTAAGAACCACAATCTTCAGTCTGGACAGTAAATGTTAAATAGGCTTCTGGCCACTTTGTATTCATATGTATGAATGAAGAATTTGGAGTGACCCTCAGATTGTTATTTAAATCACCTGTTTTGAAACACCTTCAAGTTTGAGTTCATTCCGAGTTCAAACTTTGTGAATCAGAATTGTAAGCCAATATTGTTAATCCATCTAGAGATCAAGAAAAAGACTTCTGCTGGCTTGTCATGAGCTGCCTGCATGGAAGTATTGTCAGATGGTTGTAATGATTGTGCACAAGGAGAATTTCTTACCATGTGTCCTGCTCCCCATACAGAAGCCAGTGTCAATGGACCGGATGATTTAAGCTCTCCTGCTTGTTTGTCATCCACCTCCCAGGTCATCCATGCTGAGTTCCGGAATGCATGGCCTCCACTCCAGGCCAGCTGCTCAACCCAGTCCCTGTTCATAGGCCAAGGACAGACGGAGTCGTATACACCCGTAAAAATGAGTGCTTTGACACCTCTTTCGAGTAGCTCGCCAACATGCAATTCTACCGGAGGAAACCATTTATCCAACCGATTGTTGAACAGTGTATTGACGGGGATTGAGATGATACTGTAGTTTTGGAACGGAAATGTGTCTTCAGTTGTACCTAGGATCGCGCGGGTTGACTCAAGGTTGAGATAGGCATCGATTGCTTCGGGTTCTGCATAGCACCACAGTCCCCCTAGGCGCGCTTCCATGTTCGTGCATATCTGACGGAAATGAGCGGACGAGACACTGAATAGAATTACGGCATTACCCTCGATATGTCATATGGATTGTTATCGGGTAAAAATGCTGAGACGAATTGAGCTCGGAAATTGTATGGAATGATGCAATGACTCACGCATCTGGCTTTCGCAGAATTTTACAGCTGCGAGACAATCAATTGCATCAAATGTTTCTCTACAAGAATGCAGCATCCTTTGCTGACATCTAGGAAGCTACAATGAATTATCAGTCAGTGAAGGCAGACATTTTAGGGATCAAATGACATACAGCTGCACGCATCCGGACGCACTCCGAAGTACTCTTGGGTGGGGCACTCAAAGCACCCTTTCCACACAAAACTTCAAATCGGCCAGGATATTCACTGCATATAGCCTGTAAGCTGATCATTTGTTTGGTGCAAAGATGACCGCTCACGTCATGATATCTGTAATTCCGTTACCGATGATCATACTCTTCAAGTTGATTTCTTCCCTCCCTTCGTTTCGCGCTTCCATGTTTTGGTCCGAAATCTCGCTCGCAAAAATCGGGACAAAATGCCCCTTTTATGACATCAGACTGTGGTTTGAAATCTTGGGGACTTTTGTACTCACAGCGTACGATTCTCCAGCGAGGTGAAGACCCGCTCCCTTGAACTTGCTGAAAGTCTCGAAGAAGACGTTAAAGAACGCAACAATGTCTTTCGCTGCGTCCTCTGAGGTTTCCACAGTATTACCAATGTCGGAGAACGAGAATCCGGTGCCAACACTAAGACCCAGACAATTCCAGCTTAATTTCAAAGAAACACGACGAATGGTTATTCCGTACGGTTGATCCAAAAAAAGGAGATTCGCCTCTTTATTCCAGCCATGTGGATTCCAAAGAGTACCATTTGTAGAGCTGTTTGACACATCGATTTTGCAAGGCCCTTAATTGTCGGCGTAAGAAATAGAGATCGTAGAAGAGAAAGTAAAGTCGAACCCATAACCATCATCATTCCGATAGCTGTTGATCCTCCAGGACCTAGAATGATATTTGACATCGCATAAGCTACACCGAATGAAAAAAAAATGAAAAAAGGCAGACCTCCTTCGATCCAAGTAATGATGTCGTCTGGGATCATTTAGTCAGAGTCGCATAGAGAACATAGCTTGCAGCATTTGAGTACCATTATAAGGATCCCTGCGACTCTCGAAAAAGTAAAAGAATATATGCTTGGAGCCTTGATCAACATCGAGATAGCCCGTGTATACGCTAGGAGATAATTATATCAACTAGATATCCTATTAGAAACGATGCACTCACTTCACAGTCGGGTCACAGAATGACGCTGATCTGAACCGTAACGAATACCCTGGATACTGAGGAGGAGAAAAGATAGCGAACCCCGGCGCCGACGACTGGAACGATCCTTTGTGCGCGGCCTCATCTTTCTGAACGGGACTAGTATCGCCGAAGGGCCTCTGGAATGCTCGAGCAAGACCCGCGAAGAGGACCACGGATAGGACGACGAAGCAGAGAAGAGACGAACGAACGAGACTTGGCCCCAAGGTCATGGTTCGCAGTCAAAGAATATGACTCACTAAAGCTTCACGGTTGCGATTGAGTGTGGGACTCATTGAACTGCCAAACGTATTCGCATGAGCCATGACTGCGATCAGTAAAAGATCGCCCAAATATAGATGGCAAAGGAGCTGACAGACGAAGCAACACTCTACCTAGAACGGATTGAAGACATCATGAGAAAGTATAGAAGAGCTCGAGGGAGGGGAGTAAGAGCGTACCAATATTAGTGGTGCCCGTAACATTTCGCGTGTCGGACTCGCGTGAAATGGACGCCTAGAATATAACGGTCAATTTCGAGGAAAAGATCAATGAGCACACCTTGTCCGCCAAAGAGAAGCAAGCGTTATGAAGATCTGGGAACTTTTTTTGCGCGAGTACGAGAGCCCAGAGTCCATGTGTCGCAAACATCGAATTCATTCTTCCGGATGAAAACGGAGGTTTGACATTCGTTACTGGTAATTGCTATCATACTCATCTTCGTCTTCATCGTCATCCCAGATACCGCCGGCTTCGTCAACAAAAAGCGTTTCAACGAGTTCCTCCAGAGTTGAAATCTCAGCTCGAACACCTGAACAGCCATAAAACCCCAAGAACAACAGTGGACTCTTTCGCGTTTTGCGGTGAACAAGGGAAACTCGAAGATCCATAACTTCGTGCTCAAGAAATTCCACGTTGGCGAAAATGAGCTTTCGAACGGATGGAAATGCATGTCCACTTTCGTGAAGCTCGGAGGACGCAACAGCGCGACGGAGGAAACCTGTAAAACCATCCAGCGAATCGTCGTCCAACAATCCCCGTACCTCGACAAATTCAACATTGTGATAAATGCGAAAAAGCTCTTCATACGACATCCTCCAGGGATCGTCCAAATCTATTTCAACTCGGAGACAGATTGCTCGGATGTTCTCTGGAGCAGGGTTAAATCGAAGGAAAGCCGATTGCAAGAACTGGCTGTAAATTTCCCGGCTGTCGGCTCTGAAAAGTCCTTCGATGTCATTTCCAAGGCGAATGTGGCTTTTGAAGCTTGATTCCTGGATGAGCGATTGTAGGGATACCTTGTTTTCAGTATTCGAAAACTTCGCATCCAAATCTTCCACCATAAAATGATTTAGAACCACACTGAAAGTGGGAGCTCTAACCACCGCGTCCAGGCAATTGCACGTACGCGTGCGGGAATCGAATAGGAACGCAGTTGGAAGCATTTCATGAATGCTGGTGACACATGGTTGGTCGTGCGAGATGTAGCAATGTCGCAAGATGGGTGAGTGAAGATTATCAAGGAATGAATGAAAGGGTGCCAATTCCCAGTCGACCTCGATACGCATATTTGTAAGGTGGCGAGCTATCACTTGCGAGGATTTCGTTTCCAGTGTAGGCGTCGACGATATAGGTCCGACGTCGATGAGAACAAGCGTTATTAGATGGGGACAGTCGTGGATAATCTCTAGAAGGCGATGTACGTCCACCCTGGAGTCGATCGGATTTGGGCGGTGGTTTATTTCTGTGCATTCGATCCGCAGAGTGGATAGATTCTTGAACATTGAGCTATTCCAAGGAACGTCAACGTTGAGTAGACCAAGTTTACGAAGCTTCGGTGTGTGTCCAGCGAATAATGGCGACGGAAGTTGAAATATAGGCCAATCTACGTCGTTCCTATGGGTTGCGATGCTCAGAACGAAGGATGAGAGGAGAGGAGCAGGCATGCTGAAGAAAGCGATCTGGTGTTCGCCTGGCGGAAGCTTGAAAGGTGAGCTGATTCGGACTGTCTTTATAGTCAGAGGACCCTGCGGGAATAATGTTCGCAAAGCCAGCACAGGCTCTAAGAGAGGACCTGTTATATGTCGTTTTTTCGCCGCTGGTGTTATCTGGTGACACCTGAAGAAGGCTTCTTCATCGCGAACAGCTATTTCCATCGGCCGATTCCCTGAGCGTTCTATTAATTTCTGCGCGCGAGAACGAGAAACATCGTCGTCTGAGATCCAGACAAGATTCCAAAAGGACGGCGTCGAAAGACAGATTTGCCTCCATGCGCGGCAAACATGTGTGACCGCAATCAAGTCGTCGTGCCTTCTTCTATCGTGGAGGTGCCAGTCCACGTTAGGCAGCGGGTCGTTACTTATTGCAAGGGGCTTTGGTGGCAAGTAGGAAAAAATGTGGACCAAAACTTCTTCTGGGATGGAGGATAGTATTTGTCGATTGCGACTCGCGACCTTCAGCTTTTCCCGTTGAAGAAAGCTGGAAGCTCGGTCCTTTTCGGCTCGAGAGGGCATTCCGACGATACTATAGCATCGTGCAATGAGTTTGCGGATAGGCAAAGAGGCAGGCGAGAACCTACTGCAGCGTTGGCAAGCGTGGTCAGCTGGCTCGAGCCTAAGGCGAGATCATTCTAACTGCAATTCTTCCGTACTGAAAAGCAAATGTTAGTATTTGAAAGAATTATGTCGATAAGGAGGGATAGCGTTGCTACCAAATACCTCTTGAAGTGTCGATGCGCTCATCAGTCGTTGTGTGAGGCAAGGATGACAAGCACGACGAGCACAGGTTGTGGTTGGGTTACCCCAGGTTACCCTGGCGAAAGCTGGACGTGTCCGCAAGCGCGTCTTCGCCGTAAACCACCAACTCAACTTACTCAAGCATTCTCCGAGAAGACAGAAACGCAGCGAGATCGGACGAAGACGAATGCAATGGCCACCAGGGAATGAACCGCAAAGTAAAGGATTCGCTTGAGAAACAACACAGAGGAGGATTTGGAGTTCGATGCCTTCGCTTGCGTCAACCCAGACATCAGAGCATATTTCAAGACAGTCGACAAGAGGCTCGTGGAGAGGCAGGACTACAGATTCGGCGCCTTTGAAAGTGAGGAGGAAGTGGAAGAGCCCCTATGAAGGTGAGTGCAGATCGCAAAATTTTAACCACTCCAGCCATGCTATTTATGCAAACGAACGAACTAACTTGTGAAGATCGCAGATTCTTTCTCTCCCCAGCACCCAATAATGAGACGAAAACAAGCTTCGAGGATCGCACATCGTCCAAACATCCCCAATGAGCGATTTCATTTCGATGAAGCGTGTTTTGGCGGATGAGGAATCGCAAGCGCCCTTCACCCACCTGCGAAAATTCATCGAACGATTGGAAGATGTGTATCAGTATGGTGCTTTCAAAGCACAGGGCTGAGAATGGTTCGTGGACTCCTTATCATTCCTTCGCTTCTGATCCATATATCTACAGTGCTGCTTGCTGACCGTCGCTCGATAATTCACCCAGATTATCTAGTCGATCCTCCACAGCTGTACGTTTAGACGATAGCAAGTCCATTTACAGAACCGAAAGCACCTACTAGAAGCTGCTTAAGGATTCGCGGCTTCAGATTTCAATGCGAATCTCAGGCAGGAACTTTGAAGACTGGCGTACAACTAAGCACCTGGGTTTAGCGCTCGCGTGATCTCTTCCTCGGTTTGAAGTTGATATCTGCTGCGCGCGAGTCTCAGGAGCCCTCTATATCACTACTCCGCCAAGAGACTGCCAACAGTAAGTTACAGCATATACCTCAAGCGGTCTGTGTACGTTTTTACGTTTTACTGACCAGACCTGGCTAGAGAACTCAAGGCAGAGAACCAACCCGGTGCGTGAACAACTCAATAGCGTATTTCCTGACCTTGAAGTATGCGAGGCATAAGAGTTCGCCTGTAAACGTCATGATCTACCTCAAGCATTCCTGTAAATAAATAAATTGGAACATTATGCACGTTGTTTTTTTGCAGCGGGTTTCCCTTCCCCTCCCTTCGAGTTTGTCCGCCAAAGGCGCGATCTTGGGACTCATAAGCTCACGCTCTGGTGATGGAGGCGAGGTCGAGAGCCGCGAGGAGATGTTAAACTTGAAGCGTATAGGTGCTGTCCAAGCCAGCATTAGCTCTAGACTTGAGAACCTATCGCCCTTCCACGCCAGTTGCGACTGATGGAGGGTGGTTCGTTCAGACAGGGTGACCCTTCAAAATCGTGTTATAACATGTATATGGCTTATAGCTCTTCTCATTACTTTCAATTGGCTCGTATAATGGGGAAGAATTCAGATGTAACGAGCAACTAGCCATTCCTAGCCCGTTTACGACATCCTGCGACTGACTTCAATGAATTTTAGCTCAGTCATTTGTCAGAAGAAATTAATTTCGTCTTCCGAAGAAACCTCGTCTTCGTTCCCGTCGTCTTCGTCGTCTTCAACTCCATCCAAATAACCTCCGCCGGAAATGAAAAGCACTTTGACCAGCTCCCTCAAAACCGGAAGTAGCCTGGCGTCAACACCCTCACATGCACGGAGTCCCAGATACAGCAGATGTTCCTTTTGTTGCATGCGGTGAACGAGGAAATGGCGAATGTCCGCGAGCTCTCCGTTCTTAAATTTAACTTTGTCGAAGATGATCATCTGCACAGAGGCGAGTGCAGACCCGTTCCCATCTTCCTTTGCGATCGCGGCGGCCTGACGTAGAAAAACTGAAAAATCTTCTAGAGACTTTTCGTCTCTTGTGCCCTGCACCTCGACCCAGTGAACATTACGAAAAATCTGGAAGATGTCCCTGTAAGACATATGAATATTAGATTCTGGCTCGATTCGAAGGGAGAGCGCGCGAATGTTTTCCGGAATAGGACTGAGTCGATGGAAAAATGACGGCAAAAATCGCTCGTATGTCCTAAATTCGGCTTCGTAATCCTCTTCGTCGTAAGTGTCATCGTCATCGTTGTTGTCAATGCGCACACGGCTTTTGAAGCTCGCCTTTTTGATTAGATATCGCAGCGACACTTTGCGTCGATTGTTGGATAATCTTGCGTCCAAATCATCCACCAAAAAATGCTTGCAAACGGCGCTGAGATGGTAAACGTCAATTACCAAGTGAAGGCAATTACACGTGTTTAATCGTGCATCGAAAGTGAATGTCACTGGAAGAATTCTTCGTATGTTCTCAACGCATGGGCCAGGATGAGCGACGTATAGATGCCGCAAGTTGGGAGTGTATAGACCGTTCAGGAACGTAAAGAAGTGCGCCAATTCCTGGTCGAATCTGACGTGGATGATGGCAAAGTGTAAGGCAGATACTTTCAGTGAATCTGGAGTTGCGGTTTTCGTCAAATCCGACATTTTTCCGATGGGTCCCACATCATCGAGAGCAAGCGTAATGAGATTAGGACAGTCGCGGACGATCTCCAAAAGACGATGCACATCAACTCTATAGTTCACTCCGTGTAGACTGGAGTTGATAAGAGTGCAGTCAAATCGTATAGAGGTGAGATTCTTGAAAATCGAGCTCGCCCAGGGCACGGCGACGTTGCACATAGCGAGCTTACGAAGCTTCGGTGTGTGATTGGCGAACAAGGTCGAGGGAACGTGGAACGCAACATCGGCTAATAAGAATGATTCGAGGACAGGTGCGGGCATGCTGAAGAACGTCGGTATATGCACGGCGTGCAATTGCTTGTGCATTGAACTGATTTGGAGTGTCTGGATCCTCGACGCGCCCTGCGGGAACAGTGCATGTAACGCGAGTACAGGCTCGAAAAGCGGACCAGTGAGGTGCCGAACCTTGCGCCGGCCCTGGGCCCTTCCTTCTCCAAACGTCCTGAAAAAAACCTCTTCATCGTGAACGGCTACCTCTAAGGGTCTCCCACCTGAGCGCTCGATGAATTTCTCCGCGCGGGATCGAGAAACATCGTCGTCCGAGATCCAGATTAAGTCCCAAAATGTTTTCGTTGGAAGACAAATCATCCTCCATGCGCGACAGACATGAGTGATCGCTATCAAGTGATCGTGCCTCCTTCGTTTGTGGAGTGACCAATCTAGATCGAAATGCAAATTATCGTCCATTGCGAGGGTCTTGGGCAAGAGATATGTGAATATTTGTGCTAAAATGTCTTCGGGGAGGCGGGATATGTGCCCACGGGGCGGCGAAGTTTGAAGTTTTGACTCTGTCATCTCATGACGAAGAGAAATTACGTCCCGGTCCTCTTGAGATCGTGTATCCATTCTGCTTGCCATTCTGACGGAAAGAGACTTCAGTACAGTGAGTTTGACGGATTCAGACAGAGGAGGAACCAGGACCGACCATAGAAAATGTCGTAAACCGGAGGTGACTTCTAAATATTAAATTGCTCAGTCCTACAAAGCGGTCGAGTCCCGTGCGGTCGCAAAGGCAGGAGCCTCTACGAACCAATCGAGATTTTGGTTAATGACTGACTGTGGTTGTTGCGTGAAGCAGAGGTGTTGGTGGCGGTCGTCAAAAGAAAACAGAGGCGGGCGCGATCTCAGGCCACGTCTGAACGCGACAACCACCAGAGCAGACAAGAATGCCCCGAGAAAACAGAAAACGCGGCAAAAAGCACAAGAAGCAGAAGGATGAAGACGAATATAACGGCTATCAGGAAAAGAGTTACGAGGAAGAAGTTGAGGAACCTCAAGCTGGCCCTTCATGGATTCACCCGAGGACCAATGCAGAGGAGGAGGATTCTGAGTTCAATCCTGAAGCACCGTTCGGCCTCGTCAACCCAGACGTCAAGGCATACTTCAAGACGGTCGACGAAAGGCTTAGGGAGTGGCAGGATGTTAGAGAAGATGGATTTGGGAACGAGGAAGAAGGGGAGGACATCAGCGAAGGTGAGTGCAAATTTTTAACCATTTCTGCCATGATATTAATGCAAACGACCGGCTCTATTAAGAACGCAGACTATTCCTTGTAGCAGCACTCGATGAGATGTCGGGAAACGAAAAGCAGCTTGCGACAGACGCAGAATGCTCAAACGTCCTTGAACGGATGACGTTCTCCATGGGCGATTTCGTGAAGCGTGTATTCGCGGATAGGCTGGCTGGATCGTAAGAACCAATGTTTCATTCATAAAACACTATATAACAACTCGAAACAGCTATATGGCGTTGTCAAAGCATCGTTTCGGGTCCCATGTGGTTCAGACACTCATTTCTTCCGCCAGGCCAACCGTTGGACGAGAGGTTCGTAAACGCGTCAACCATTTACCTCTACTTCTTGTTGATTTGTTGAAGTAAAGACAAAAGGCATCTTCCCTCCTAGTATAGATGGAGATAACGAGTCAGGCTCTTTACCTACGATGACGAATCTCATTCTTAGCATTTGCAATGTGAGTTTTAACCCTTCACTCGCTCGATTGCGAGTTGACGTTACTCAGGAACTTATCCAAGACTTGCCTTCGCTCATCATCGACCCATTCGCCTCACACGTACTCCGAGCGCTCTTTGTCCTCATTTGCCCTTACCTCCGCGACGAAGACGCCTCCAAACCCTCGATATTGCGCTCCAAAAAGAGTGCGAAGCATCGAGCAAAACAGGGACCGTTGAAGTCAGTCTTCACCGAAACGACGGATTCGTCACCTGGCGATGCAGGCAACTCCCAAACATCAGTACCAAAGGAATTCACCGATATGTCGGAGAGCTTTATTCGAACTGTGAAAGATAGCATGACTGCGAATGAGGTCCGAGCTCTTGCGGCGGATAACGTTGGCTGTCCAGTCCTCGTTGTACGTCCGGTTCAATATCTGGGGTTTCAAACTTGCTAAAACATGCGTAGCTCTTGCTTGAGATAGAGGCCGCTCAAGGATCTGCAAATGACTCCGACTCCCTGATGGATAGAGTATCACATGGATTAATATCTGCAACTCGTAAGTGTACCCGTGAAAACTCCAAGTGCCTCGCATCTCATTGTCATATTCATCAAGTCTCTGGTGAGAACGAGTCATCAGAGTCGTCGGATTATGTGACCACCCTCCTTCGTGAACCCGTCGCATCCCATCTGCTGGAAAGAATCGTTTCATTGTGTCCTCAAGCAGCGTTTCCGTCACTTTGGAAGTTATATTTCCAAGGTAATACGCTTTTTCTCGATTCGACTTCAAAGTAAACTGACAATTCGACCTAGGAAAACTAAATAAAATCGCTGTTCATCCGGTAGCGAACTTCCCTCTCGCCCGCGCGATCGAAAGATTGGATGAGGCTCAACTTCAGGATGCCTTGACTGAGATGGAGGGCACTTGGTCGAAACTCCTAAGTAAGTTGCATCATTGCTTTCCACTACTGTGAATATCATCTATTCGATAATAGAAAGCTCGAGATTGGGCGTACTACGCGCCTGCATCGAGCGAGCGGCATCGCTTGGGCGTTCCGGGGACAGCATCTGCCAGGTCGTCCGAGACGTATTCTCTATTCAGCAAAAGGAGAAAAGCCAACTTATCCCTTGCGTTCTTTACTTGAAAACATGGGAGGAATATCAATCGTCCTCCCGTCCCTCTAACGCGGACACACCTGCGGAAGGACGAAGTAATTACCACAAAAACGAGGATGTCTTAGAGCCTACTGTGCAAGGGTCGACTCTTCTGCAGTCGCTTCTCAGATTACCTGAGCCACATAACTCTTTGGTTATCGACAGGTTCGTAGCCTTATTTATCCCCATCTTCGCAAAATATTCATTCACTCCGTGTACAGTATTACATCCACGCCAGTGACCGAGCTCATAAACCTCAGCCGGAACGCCATCAGCTCGCGAGTCCTTGACGAACTCCTCGACTCCAATACCGTGCCATCACGAGCAAAACGAAAGTTCCTCTTGTCTCTCATCGGTCAGTATCACGAACTCGCGGACGATCGTATTGGAAGTCGCGTGGCGGACCGTTGCTGGGCATCTGCGGACCCGTACCTCAAAGAAAAGATTGCGCGTTCACTCTTTGCCCAGGAGCGTTTCCTGTTATCTTCACAGTATGGCCGATACTTTGGGCGCAAGTTGCAACTGCATCTCTTGAAGAGAGACCCAGAAAGATGGAAGGCGTCGCAATCGCAGGCGGGTTCCGCTCCGAAAACCGATGCTGTGCAGGCGCTTCCTCAGGCGCCTCCCGCTCCCAACGACGGGCCAGGCTCCATCCCCCAGGAGAAAGAGAAGAAGAAAAAGAAGAGGAAAAGAGACGTAGACAATCCTAATGAGATTGACGTCCTTTTTGCTTCGTTGGGGAAGAAATCGAAAGTTGGTAGCTTAGGCGTATCGCAGTCGATCAGCCAACAAAAAGTCGAAGTCGACAGAGGCTTGAAAGACGTTTAAAACACAAGAGGATGGGTTCTAAGGTCGATTGCTTCCGTCATATCGGAATCTAGTGAGCTGCTCGAGTCATCGCATGAATGTTTTGTTGTCAATGTGCTGATACAGAGGTTCATAGCGACCATCCGTACCAAATTGAATATACTATTACATGTTCGGAGAAATAATACTTGTGACACGCATGTGTGCAGCAAGAGAAGACTGACAGTCCTTGCCACATCTACATCATCTCACATTTCTCAACTCGATGCTGAAGACTGGAAAGATAATACTGGTAAGTGAGTAGTGCATATTTTTGATAAATTTTTGACCACGTCAATATTGCCACGGTATTGACCAGACTCGGGGTTATAGTAGATTTGTGACTTACCGGCTCAGAATTTGCCATTGGTATCTATAACCAGGTGATCACTCGCGATCATAGCCCCAAATCGCCATCGAGCATCGTCGCCTCCCCTTCCTATGATCTACTGTGAAGACGTCGGTGCTGTTGACACCCCGTGTTTGACGCTGGTTTGTTCAAGTTGGCGAACAGCCCGCCATCCGCCCGCCACCGCCTTTCCTGCAAGCGGTCAACATCACGGTTCGGCGCTCGGCGGAGTCTCATCGAAGGAATGCACCTACCCTCTTCTTAACCAGCACGCTGGCTTTCGAGGGGCTTTATCGACTTCCATCGTGATCTGGCTCCCTCCCAGTCCCGAATTTCCGAGGCGCATACTTCAAGGTGTATGCACTCCCTTTTGACGACTACTTTAACTGGCATCTTCCGCGATCAAGTTCAGAAGCATGTCAAGTCAAGCACCCACTCGATTACATACCTGAGACGAAGAGAACTCTGCACTGTCACCCGCCTCCCACAGTTCCATAGATGCAAGTACCGGGAGAAGGCAACTCGACGGCACCAGGCTATTTGACTCGTAGAGAGCACTGAAATGTCGGGGAATATGGTGCTCAACTGGTCTATTGCATAGTATAAACCGATTACATGTAGTGACCAATCCGGGGTCAAGGCCAACGTCCTCGGAAGTCTGCCGTCACGGTAAATTGAAGGGTTTTGTGATATCGTTTTTCGAACGACCTAATCCGATGAGGCCTAAAAGAGACTTTCATCAGCCACAAATCTCGAAGTCAAATCGATTTTTTAATATCTGAGTTGCCATATGCAAAGGTTTTGTCCAAGTTACACCTCCTCGAGGCATGTTGAATCTTTTTACAAGCTTTTAGTGCACACACCACGTACCAAAGGACCCACTTTGTCTGTTAAATAATATTTTTAGGGGGGGTGTTGGTCTGACCGGCTCTTATTTCACTTTGGCGACCGGCTGTCGGCTATTTGGTAAGCGTCTACCCCTTGGCTGTTGGTATCGATAGCTTCGTCAACTACTTTTCATCACCACCGACCTCCTCCGAGTCCTAATTTGCCCTCACGACGAATGTCTAGGGGCTTCGTGTCATTTATTGACGTTCAATCGTAGGACTTCTCCAGCACCGTGGTATGACGGGCACCGGGGTCCCAGTTTCTGTAGCTACGTAGCGGGCAACAATACTGACCATATGCATGCGGTCCTATTTGCACCTTCTTTCGATGGATTTCATGGGTTCTGCATTTTCTTCGGAGATCGCCCATAGCTCTCGTTCGATGTGGACTTATTGACTCATTGTGGAGGTCGCTCAAAGATCGGGATCCTTAATGGACAGAGTAGCTTACGGATGGCTATCTCTGACTCGTGAGTGTGTCCACAGATATCGAGTCGCATCTTCTGAATGCGGGGTCAATCACTTTGTCGGCTGAAGAACCGTGGAAGGGGGTGATTCCTCACCGCGAGCACATGTATCGGGGAAGAATCGAGGGGTGCTAGCTACTTGCAAACGGCCGAACGGAGAAGATGTCTAATGTCTATAACTTGGATGAGATCGACCGAGATCAGAAAGCATTTAGAAATCGCCGGAGAAGCTTTACGATGAAGATGCCCGGAGTTCACACTTACACTTGGTTCAGGTGCTTCGAAGTGAGTACTAGTGAGTTGCATGCGGGACGAACGTTCGTTGAGCCGCCTACGTGTTTGGTGTCGGACTCGGACATCGTTCCCTGTGTACACGTTTTTTCCGGTTCGGAGAGTCCGAATGCATACTCAGGCCTGACCGCAATTTGGGAATGCTGGCGAAGCATCTGCGGTTGATGACCGATGACCAGCAGCAATATGACGGCGTGGTGGCCAAAGGAAGGAGACCCGCCGTCCCATTATATCTGGTCGCATACATACTTTATGGGCCATGATATCATATGGCAGTATGGTCGGGATTTCTGATGAGTATCGTATATCGGATTGAATAAGAGGCGAACTCGCCAGCACGCCAGCAGTCGCGCCTGCACCTCCTTTCACGTAGGCATAAAGGTCTCCGACTCTCCGAGTTGTCGATCTCGTTTTCGAGAACGTATCTCCCGCCACTGGCAGTACCTCCGAGTCACTCAAGTTTGAATCGCCCACTCGCCGTTGTTATTGTTCAAGTTGTCCGTTATGACCCCGTCCTCGGCCCAGAATGCGCTGGGGCGCAACGATAGTACTCAAAGTTGCGGTACGCAGGCATTGTCCACCCGATTTCGATCGAAATGCAGTATTAATGAAGGAAGTTGGCCTTGCTATGAATAATTTAGACCTGGAGAACCGTGATGACGGAAACGACACGGCGGCCCTGACTCGCGTGTCGCACGGCCACGGCACTGTTGATGACGACGACGACGACGACGACGACAGCAACAGCGATGATGGAGTTATCGACGACAACGAACCGTTGTGTGCCGCTTTCCTGGCAAACACTTGTTGGAAACCTGGTCAGACGATTCGCATCCTTTCCTTCAGCAAAGACGAAAACGTGCTCGAGAAGGTGGAAAGCTACGCGGAAGAGTGGACAAAGCACGCCAACCTCAAGTTCGTCTTCGTTACATGTAAGAACGAGCCTTCGGATATTCGGATTACCTTCAAATCTGGCGGGAGCTGGTGTTACGTCGGCACGCGTGCTCTGCGTTGCTCGCCCCCCGAGCCAACAATGAACCTTGATTTCGGCGTGGACCCGTCAGAAGAGCACATCAAGCAGACTGTGCTTCACGAATTCGGCCATGCCATTGGTCTCATCCATGAGCACTCCTCCCCCGAAGCCAAGATAGACTGGGACCATGACGCGACCATGAAGCATTACGGAAGCAACTACCACTGGTCAAAGAAGAGCGTCCGTGCCAATGTTCTAAGGAAGTACAAAGCCGGTACTTGCCCCATTTGCAGCCCTTTCGACCAGGACTCGATCATGCTCTACGACTTCAATAAATCAGTGACAAGGAATGGTTGGTCATCCACGTCGAGCTTCTGCCTCTCTGAAACCGACAAGAAATTTGCTGCAAAGGCATATCCATGGACTGTTAGTAGTATTTCGACGGCTCTTCCGCAATTGGCTATTATTCATTTTTTTTGATCATTTATCTTCAGGACCAGCATGTACGCCGGGATAATCATGTTGCAACCCACGGCGGACTCGATGCGAACGGTGGACAGGTGAGTGGTCCTTCTATGAAGTTCTATCCATGTCGGTGCGATCGTGCGTGGCTTAGAGCCCGTTCGGCTGCATTGTCGCGTGAGGAAATTTCCGCGTGCTGCCGCAATCTCGCACTTGCCAGATTGCGGCAGGATTTCCAAGAACGGGATCGGCGAAAACGCGATCACGCAGGTGTTCGGCAGCGTTTTCTGACAATCCGAAAAAGTGTCCCGAAATAATTTTTAAAATTAATGTAAATACATATTTTATATATAGAAGCACTTTATATGTCGTAAGAGAGTGTTGAATATGTGTTGTTGAAGTGTTGTGGTGTGGTGAGTGGGTTGGAGGGTGCGAGATCGGGTGCGGAAAGATTTTCGCGATTTGCAAAACTGGTCCGACCAGTTTTGCGTTTTCGCGTGTTTTTCGCAACCGCGACGCGCGATCGTGGCCGTGGAAAAGTGTGCCGAACGCACGCGTTGCCGCGACTTTCCAAATTCGAAAATTTGCGATCGTGATCGCGAATTTGGCTGGGGTTGCCGCGCGCGGAAATGCAGCCGAACGGGCTCT